>JAGTTH010005214.1:0-264971 GCA_022606485.1 Agraylea sexmaculata | reverse complement strand
ACATTAAATTCGACTGATTTTTACTTTTTTTATTGTTTATATCCCTTGACTTCTCATATATACTTAGTACATTCACTTTTATGTTTAAAATGCCTTCACGGACGTAAATAAATAAATATGCTTAGTTTTATTAATTTAAAAAAATAAAATTTATCAATAAATATAAGAATAACGAATATTTGGTGTGTAATTTCGTAGTCAAAGGAAGTTTAACTAAACAATCTGTTAATGGTTGTAAATAATTATTTAAAATATATAAATAGTTACACTTATATTATTTTTTTTTGTGGATTAATGTTAAAAAAGACACGTCTCTGTTATGTCAATTGCTATTGTCATTTGGTAGATCCTGACTAGATTTCAGGACTCCTCTGTGGTCTGTGTGGTGGTCTGGGAAACTATCGCAATATAATATATATAACGGTGCGTTATTTCTTCAATCAATAAATATGTATTAATTGAAAAATATGATGAACAAGTGATTATATATTAATGTGAAATAGTTCAGTCATAAATCATATAAAGAGATCATTCACTCTTTGTCCACGTGAAATATATTATGTGCGCAGTAAATAATAACTGGGGTGGGCTTTTACAGGTCACAGACCTCTTTCACATTCATCCCATTCTACCTTTGTCCTAACAGGGGATGGGAATTAATGTGGATAAAGCAGGGTACTTTCCAACCCCCATACTATCTGACACCTCCCCCATGCTTCACATTTTACTCACCACATATCAACATGTAAACATTCCAATTAGCTACAATCCATTCAAATAGCATTAAGTGCGATTGAATTATATTTTTTATATTTATTTTAAGGTTAATATATGTGTATTTCGATCATTTATGTTGTCGTGAGGCAGGTGATTACCTTAAAAGCATTTCTGTACAGCCCACCTGTTCTGGGGCACGAGAGTCCTTTTAACTAACAGATTAAATTATAGCATTAACATAAAATCAATTCGTATAGTTTGCACATTTTAATATTTATTTATTGGTGTTTCGTTCAATAAATTATTTTATACTGGGTCGACTTTTTAAATTATTGAGAATTTTCCACTAGGTTACCGTAAAAACCAAACAAAAAACATAGCGTTAATTTTTAATATTAAATTAATAAAACGTTGCTGCCATTCGATTTATTTCTAGCTTAAACTATGTAATTACTTAACTATTTTTTTTAGTTTTAAATAAATATAGACTTCTATTAAAATATTCTCAATGAATTTAAATCCACCATGTATATTTATATAAGAGTTGGGTTATCGCAAAAATATATTATTTTACCCGTAATTATGAATACTATTGGTCGATTTCTTCAATCAGTGAAACTACGTAACTCGAGAGTAATCGGTTATTTTTTGGCAATCAGTTTGTAATATAATGATGTATACAATGGAGCACTTAATTTCAAAAAAATCTGAAGATAATAATTTTTCGTCGTACATCTTCCAACCAAATAGATTAATAGTGAACTTACAACCGTTCACTCGGCAGTAGGCCACTCAAGCAATTTAGCTACTGATTGACCCATTTATATCATTGAATCAGTATTATATACACAATTTTATTTATTTATCTTATATATATATATATATATATATATATATATATATATATATATATATATATATATATATATATATCGGCAATGATGGATATTTGTCAGAATTATAGGAAATACAAGAAACTTAAATATATAACAAATACAACGTATATTAAAAAATATCAAGTAATGAACATCACGAATGCTTAAGGTAGAGGAATTCTTCATACTTCTCAAATATATTTTAATGTAATTCCATTGCTTTTAACTTGTTAATAGGATTAGTAAGTGTGCGGATTAAGAACATTGAAATCCCCCTTTAAGGCGCAACACAGACATTAGTGCTCGTTGATGCTTCTCGTATCTCCGCCAATGAGAGAAATGTAAACAAACAAGAGCGCCAATCAACGTCAAGCGCCTGTTCTCTTATTGGAGATATGTCTGTGCCGCACCTAAGGGATCCATTAATAATTTAATCCACATACACATAATATTTACGGTGTAATCCTAATATGTATATCCAGCCAAGTGAATAGTTAGTGGTTAATAAAGTTATCGTTATACGGGATGGGGTATTAAATGTTTTACGCCCACCAGACCTGAATTAATCCCAAGTCTCGCCTCAAAGAGATGATCAACAATGCATTCTCATATATGCAATATTATTATATTAAAAAAATATATATATTAATCACTCGAATTCTGCGTAGCCTACACTCATGAATGAACGAATTGTTCTTCATTCGGATAAATTAATAAAATGTATTATTGAATGGGCGGCGCCTACGCTCATTTCTGAGAATAATGACCACTCACACTGTTATTTAAAATATTATTTATATTTTCGCAGAAAACGCCTCTGGTTTCGTGTGTAAAATAGACTCATTATTATTGTACGTTTAAAAATATAAAAATTCACAGATAATATTAACTGGGAAATAGTTTAATGGTGTGAAACGCTAATTATAGTGTCGTCTCGATAATCTAACAATTTTTTTATTATGTCAGAGGCGCCTGTTAGTGCATAAACACATATTCACCTATAAAATATTTCACAATATTCACTTTAAATGTAAAACACAGACACAATAAAGCATTATTTTCTTCCTTTACTTTTGGTATTTATCCTTTTAATTCTTAGAAATTCGATAATCCGACAGCTGGCGGTCAAATATGTGTCGAATTATCGAGACAACTTTCAATGTTGGCAATATAATTTTTCATTATAATATGCATACTTAGGCTGAATGAATGCTAAAAACGGTTTTTGACATTGGATACTACAACTTCTACATTGTAAATATATTACTTTATTATTTGGCAGATTCTATTATAATACAATAAAATGATTATCTTTGAATTTTGACCATTTTCCTAACTTGTGCATATAAAATTTGATTGATTGTGTAAATATCAAATAATTCAAATGATAAAGAAAAAGGTTAGAGAATTTACTTAGTTTGGTTTTTAAATGTATAATATAATCACACCAATCAAAGCATAAAATATTTTTTAAGCTAAAAAATTATAGCATTTTTTTTAAATAAAATAATTATTCAATGCATTAGGACTTTTCATGACTCATAAAATATTTTAAGTAATGGTCACCTAATTTCATGTATACAACACCCTAAAAAAATCAGAGTAAACTCCGATCGATTAGGATTTTAATAGTCATTTGAATTAATGCTATTTTTTTTCAATTTTTGGAGGATTAGAAAAAAAAACACATTTTTTGTAGTAAAAATTCGTAGGATCCTTATTTCGGTAACAGGATATAATGAAATATAAAATGTTTCATAATTTAAAATTTTCGCAATGTCTGGCTAAGCGTAACGATTCTATTGAGTAATTACTAATTAGTTTTAAAAAAAATCCAAATGTGCCAAAATACGAAACGATTAAAGAAAAGAAAGCGAGGTTGTTTATTTTTTTTCTCATCGTCTCGATGAATTCATTCATACAAATGTTTTCACCGTCAACATTATTTCTGACACTAATTGCTTTTGGTGTTTTCACATCCAATCTCCGCTTTGTTTTTGCTTTTTCGACCTTATATTAATTCATTTATATAAAAACATTGATTAATGAGGCAGCATTCAATCTTAACAAATGTCATAGATGAACAATACCCCTACTTATAAAACGATATAAATATTTAATTCTATGGCATGTGTGGTATACATTTATACTTTAAATGGTCGAATTCAATTCGGAGTGGCTTAATAGTAATTGTTGGTTGTATTGAATAAGGGGTAATAAATTTAACAACATTGGGGGGTGCAATTTTTATTACCAGTAAACCCACCCCATTGTAATGTAAACATCAACAAATTAGTATAGAATGGATTATATTTTTAAATTAATTTTATTATAATGCGATTAATACAAAATCGTTTGTCATATATTTTTACAATTTATTTATAGATTTGTTAAAATAAATTTGATAATTAACAATAATTTTAAAGGATTACTATAAGTAAACAGTTAAAAATATACGTAAAAATTTAATAGATACTAAATTTTAAATTGATAAATAAAATTGTGAGTAAGTTAGTAAAAAAAAATCTTGGCTTTATGTTTATATGTTATTTATTAAGAAGGTTTTTACAAATTTTGGTTTTTGAGACACAACATCGTGTTAGAATTAAATGAATATTTTCTGTTGGTGATCTTAATTATTACTAGTTACACAAGTCACCAACTTAATAATCAGTATTCACCTTACAATACAGGAAATCAGAGTAAACCTGGATCAAGACGATAGATCGAGGTTTTATTAATATTATTCCCGATCTACCAGTCGTAACAATATTTTTTAGCATCAAAATGGTGGACAATTAGAACAATATTTTAATAATATTAATATAACAACTTAGGTTTAAGAGAATCAGATATAACAATATTTAAAAAAAATATTGGAGTTAATAATCAGTATTTACTTGAAATGAGAGTAAACCTGTATCAAGACGATCGATCGGGATTGTATTAATATTATTCCCGATCTCCCAGTCGTATTAATCGATCATTACGACTGGGATTTGTCTTTCATTATTAAATTACATTTTTTAGAAAATAAATACAGACATTTTTATACCTAATGACTGATATTTTCCTGTAAAATTGTAAATGAATTGTCAGCAAAAACTGTAGATTTTTAAAAATGGAGTTACACCAATATTAAATACGTTGACGTTAAAACTAATTGAGAATATTTCAAGGGGAAACAATAATTGTTTGAATATTTTTTACCCCATTCAAAACACTTTTTTGAAAAATTACAGCAGGCGTATCGTTTAAGGTATAATCATTTGTATTTTGGATAAATATGGACTGAAAGCGGCTTATTTTATTAATATTATTCCCGATCTCATATATATATATATATATATATATATATATATATATATATATATATATATATATATATATATATATTTCTTGGGATTTGAACTCGTGACCACGGTATTTTTCCAGTGGACATAGATTTTTTGAAGATATGACTTGAAATACCCAGTAGAATAGTGATATTATAATTGGTCCCTAGAGTAGGTGTAATGTCTGTTGTGGCAGTTTTCGATCCATTGTTCGTAATATTTGTTGCAGATGTCCATTGTAACTTCAGTGGTAACTTTCAGAATTGTGTATGCTTTGTCTGCTTCAGCCACTTTCATCTATTCCAGACTAGGCTTTTACTATCATTATTACTTCGTGACAAAAAATACTATCGATAGATTGGATTATTATATACGACAAGTAATAACAATATAGTTATGCCCTTGGAACAGACTTAGGGACATTTAAAGCTATTTATATAGCGAGGGTGGTAATTGAATGGCCACTAATGGGGTTTGTACTTAGTTAACAGTCCAATGTTGATTAGATGTATTTATATTTGAAAATAGTTTTTGTCCAATACTTCATTTAAAAAGGTTACCTCATAATCACCAGTGTAAAAAATAGTTAAAAAATCGCCAACAGGTAGCAAGACAACAACAATACAGTAAAATGCTTCGCGGACGTATAAATTTATAAATATTTCTTGTTTATTTCATACTTGTTGTAGTATTAGTACATTATAAATAGTAAATAAAATATTAAAATACACATTTGCTCGCGCTTCTTTCGTTGTTTAAATTTTTGTGTATAACACCAATGAGCTTTTTAGCCCAAAGTTATACTAATAATTAAAAAAAAAACTACATTAGACCAATGAAGACAATTAATTGTAGAAGAATCGCTTTATGAAACATTCTATCTAAATTCAATTAATGATGAAAAAATCGTCTTTTTAAAAGCTAGATTTTATACCATAACAAATTCAAACATATAAATTACTCAAAAATAATTTATTGTTTTATTTACTAATATTTTCATTCTGTTAAAATGTAATAAAACGGTACTATTATACAGTTTTATTACATTTTTACAGAATTCCTTCATCAAATATATTATTTTAATTATATTAAAAATACTTTTTTCCCTGGGAGGATATGAATAGTTATTTTAGAATAATGAAAAAAATCAAAGCAATTTTCGACCTGTTTATAAGAATTGATCTAATATATCAAAAAGCCTGATTTCCTATTTAAAAATATTTTAAATAGGGCCAAATTATTTAAAAAAATAAATATTATGACTGTTTGAAGATCTTCGGTTATTATTTTAATTTTAATTATTTATAAATCATTGATCATTGATGAGTCGCGGTGATGATAATGCAGCACTCGTCAGTTAATTATTATTGAGTGTATTAAATGATGTTAGTATCGTATGGCAATTATATTTTTGTGTTCATGTTGGCATTACATGAAAGCCTTTAAAATATTCTTTAAGTTCTAATGCCTTAATGAAAATTTTCATATAAAAAATATTAGATAGTATAGTAGTATTCTAATGTATATATATATCCAGGTAGTATCTTAAACGACATGGCACTTTTTCACATGTCAGCTATCACCCCACGTCCAATTTATTCCATGTTCACTAAGATAAAAGACACCCCTAATACGACCTTTTATACCCTTCTATATAAATACATTGAACACGCACACTTTAATCGTCAATATAATCAATGAACCTAGGATTTCCCTTATTAATAAAGTATAATGTATTGTTTCAGCTGCTGAAAGATGAACTGCGAGAAGTGGTCACTGCAATGGAGGAGCTCGAGGGCTCAGATGAAGGGAAGCAAAATAATAAGACCAAACAGATGACCATCGGCAGAAAGAAGTTTAACATGGATCCTAAAAAAGGTAAACTACTATTTTGACCTCATACTTTCAATGGGAGCATCAAAGGTGAAATGTCACAAAGGAAGTTTTAGAATAGGAAGTCGTCACAAACATAACATCTCGCCCCAGTTTCACGACAAACTTATGAATATACTGTACCGAGTTTTATTTATTGGAAAACTTTATATGTTAAAGAAATGATTCGTTTTCATTTATAGTTTGTCGTATTGTCTGAAGTGAAATCAATCTTCTCCGCTGAAAGTTTTCCGAAGCAATTTCAAATTTTCAAAGACGTGCCTTTTAATTGTAATGAATAAGACATCAAACAATTACACATTTATTCATAAAATCAAATAATGCGAAGTTTTATTAAACCGACACAGTCAAATATGATTAGGATTTGATAAGAATTCAATTATCACCAGACCTAGTACACGTATTCGAGCTCTGTAATGATTTCCTTTATTATTTATATAATTTTATTTTAACTCTGATATTTACACAAAATATTATATGATTTACATCTACACTTGTCATACATTAATTGTCATTTTCATGGGACAAACTACAAATTTAAAAAAAAAAATATTTGATTAATATTATTATGTAAGCCGCACAGTGCTCTACCATTGTGAGCAATAAAAAACCTGCTTTTCCACCCTCTTGGACTTGGTTTGATTATAATACATTAAAGCTTAAATATATATTATCGGTATTAATGTAGAAAATATTAAAAAATCACATTTTACCAATGTTCTAAAAAATATATAAAAAACTGATGTCCTCATTTAAATAACGGCTATTAGTAAAAAATAAAAAAATCATCATATATTTTAACAAAGAACGGTATCAAAAATACGAAACAGTAATAGAAAAAAATTGACAATGGAAACATCAAAGACTGAACTTTATATTTAAATATATTTTATACTTTGTTAGTACATTTTTTTTTCATGTAGGTGTTTTTTTTTTAAATAATAATTCTTGTACGAGTAACTATTAGATAAATTCACGAGCCACCACTGGTTCAAACCTAATATTTTGCTCATTTGTAATTTTATAAAGACATGCGTGATTATTAAAATATTTACCTTTCATATACCTACATCATGTTTGGATGCAAAGTATCTTGGTTGGTATACGACCTTCGTTTGATAAATTTGATTTGGAAAAGATTTAGAAGTTCCGCTAAGAATTCAGTTTACAATTATTTCATTATAATCACCTTAAATATTTTATCGATTCGTAAGGCAATTTTGGAAGGCGTCCAAAAATTTCATCGCTAATTAATTTGCCCTCTTCTTGTCCCGTTGACCTCAACTAACGACTGGTGAAATTTTATCGCAGTTTGAATTAAATTAATTAACAAAGAACTACATCGTAGCGGTAATAGTCTACGGCGTAGACAGCGACACATTTTTTTATTAAATTAATTTATTATATAATGTGTTTTCTTTTCGAATGAAATTGTTATAACGAGAAGTACAGCGAGGTGCTTCTTCAGTATTGTTGTTGACATCCTGAAAAATGCCCTCTTGCTGAAAACACACTCGGTCCAATTATTTCAGGTGCTCTTCTCCACACTAACAACCTACATTTTATCATTCTTGAATATGTCCAAATTTAGTTTTTATGCATAAAAGTGCTCTTAGTCGCGTGTTTCTTGGGGTTTTTGGGTCAAGTAGTCCAACTTCAAAGCTTAAATACTCATACTCTCATAAAATACATACAACACGTCTTTAATTGAAGCTCAAATATTTTAATGGCTTTCATGTAACGTCAACACGACCATAAAAAATGATTAATTAATAATAAAATAATCAATTATGATAGTGTGAGAATCTTTGGTTGCGTATTTAGTTGACTTGTAATAAATTATTTTATGATTAAATACAAAAAAAATAGTTAAATTCTGCCTGCATCTTTTCGGCTATTCTATTGAAATAAATAAAAATAGAGTAGATAGTCTATACTTATTTATTTAATTAAATCAAACATCCGAATGGTTTATGAATCGTGGGTTTCTCTTATGTTTTCATTTTTAATTATATTTATCAAGATATCTATAAATTTTTATACAAGTATCCAGTTTTGCAAAAAAAAATATTATGTATCACTTATCAAAATAATATTTTTGTCCCTCGTGCAAACGGTTAAACAATTTGCACAATGGCCTTTTGTGTTATATATTTTTAAATAAACACTACCTTTACCATTACACACCTATGACTACATAGTTTTTTTTTAATATACAATTTAATAATATGCACGATAGAATAGTCGCTATCCCACGAAGCTTATATAAGGGATTTACTATGTAATTAGTAATAAATAAATGGACATCTGCGGGCTTATTGATACGATCGTTCGTCATTGTGCTTATAAATAGTTCTAACAATGGTCCACACAATCACCACCCGGATTTAATCCCGTATTGCACACAATAGGGACACACGTTCCTCTGACACTGATAAAACGGTTTTATATTGGAATTACCAATTAACTCCTTGTTATTTTTGCAGGCATTGAATACCTTTACGAGAATGGATTATTACAAAGGACACCTGAAGACGTGGCTCAATTCCTACACAAAGGGGAAGGACTTAACAAAACTGCGATAGGAGACTATTTAGGAGAGAAAAACGATTTCAATGAAAGTGTATTGAAAGCATTTGTCGACCTTCACGACTTTACAGATTTAATATTAGTACAAGCGCTCAGGTAAATTATCATATTATTATTTTGCACAATTCACATAATAATAATCATTGTTTTGTTTAGGCAATTCTTATGGAGTTTTCGATTGCCCGGCGAAGCGCAGAAGATCGACAGGATGATGGAATGTTTTGCTCAACGATACTGCCAACTAAATCCAGATATCTTCACCAATACTGATACTTGTTACGTCCTAAGTTTTGCCATTATTATGCTCAACACTTCACTACACAATCCCAGCGTCAAGGATAAACCGACACCTGAACAATTTATCACAATGAACAGAGGCATTAACAACGGAGGAGATTTGCCGCAAGAATTATTACTTGTAAGTATTAATACACTTATTTATTATGTATATATTGTTTCTAAATTTTTTTTATTGCAGTCTTTGTATGAGTCAATCAAAACGGAACCATTCAAAATACCCGAAGATGACGGTAACGATCTTATGCATACATTCTTCAATCCCGATAAAGAAGGATGGCTGTGGAAACAAGGCGGAAGGTAAAACTTGTTGTTTTATTGCATTCAGGACAAATCAATAGTAGTTAATTTATAATATTATTATTACAGATACAAATCATGGAAAAGAAGATGGTTTATTCTCAATGATAACTGTTTGTATTATTTCGAATATACAACAGACAAAGAGCCGAGAGGCATTATACCGCTAGAGAATATTTCTGTAAGTATTTTTTTTTTTATTATCAACATTTTAATAGTAAAAATATAGTGTTATATCGCCCGGTCTGTTGCGGCACTTCTCTATTATTTCCTTATCTATAACTACTTCTATATAGCTAGTAGAGTCGAACATTTTAAAAAGAGATTCATTAATATGAACAAAAGAGACGTTATTATGAATAATCAAGAGTCTTTGCACCCATTATTGTCATCATATCAGTTCATTGCACTTGCATGCAGAAAAGAGACAGATTCATATAAATATAAAATACATTGTCTGACCTTGGTACATCACTGTATATTATCAGATATTTATCATTTCATGTTGAGTGTTTTTGCTTTAACCCTTTATAGGGCAACTAGTACTAAGTAATTAACGGCCATATTCAATATAATAGTGTAGCACAGAATTTACCTCATAACTGTCGTTGATATTCCAACCATTCTCATTTCATTTCTGGTAATAGAGAAAATTTCTGATCGACCTTGCATAGGAAAAAGTACCAAAGCGACAATTTTGTTAATATTTAGTTATATATACCAGTGGAATAATTTTTTTTTCTGCGTCGAATGGACAAACCGTTGGACTTATACGATGATTTTTACTGTCGCTTAGTCACTCATTATTGTTATAAAAGTGAGAATATTTGACCGAGAAACATTAATTTGCCGAAAAGAAAGAATTGTTATTAATAATTTCAAACAATAAATAGGTGGATTTATTACGTTTCAAGTTGAAAGGGAATCATTTTAAAATCTTCAATAACTTTGCTTAGAAACTTTTTTCTTTCCAGGGTCGATATTCTCTTATTGTTATGATATAATAATTTTTATTTGTTTTCTTTTTAGGTGAGAGCAGCTAGTGATAGACAAAGACCATTCTGCTTGGAATTATACGCCAGTGGTGGCGGTGAATTAATCAAAGCATGCAAGACCGACTCTGAGGGAAAAGTAGTAGAAGGAAAACACACCGTTTACAGGTTTGTAAAAAATATTTATATTCCAAATTAAAAACTGAGAACTATAACGAACTTAAAAATATTTCAGAATGTCAGCAGCCACACAAGAGGAGAGGGACGAGTGGATTGCGAGGTTGCAAGACTCCATCAGTCACAATCCTTTCTACGACATGCTGGCTTCTCGGAAACGTAAAGCCCAACACGCTGGCGTCACGGCTGCTCACACGGCACAACACTGAACCATCTCTCCGTATCATCTGAAGACTAGATGAAGTGATAATATTATAGAAGCTAAACTGAATATGTTTTTGTTGGGATATGTGAAAAAGCAGGACTATTACTTTATAGTATTTATGTAAAAGTGCACAAAAAGTGTTAATATGATTGTAAATAATTGTTGCATATATCTCTTTATATGACAATGAAACCGAAATAGTTCAAATGATAAATAGCGGAATATACAAAGGTCACCTGCTCAATCCTCGGGCAGGATAATCGGTGTCTGTGATCTTGTTATGGCATTGGCTAAAATAAAATAAGCATGGATATCCACAAATTACTTCAATAATATAAAACTTGTAAATATTCACTTGTATATCAATTATTGTGAGCATTGACTGTTTGAAACTGGCGGTGAAATCGTCATTAGAAATGTTAGCATAGGTTTTTATATACATTATATTATTAATTGTACATTTTGTAAATTTTGGTTTTTGTACATGAAAAATTAGTACTACATAAACATTATTAAAAAAACAGTTCATATTCCGTGTACTTTTTTATTTGTTTGCAAACTTAATTTGCATTTCCCCATATATATTTTTTTCAAATTGCATTTAGAATTTCGTCAGGCAATAAATTCATAACATTTGACTTTTCTACAATGGATTAATAATTATCCGTCCATATAATTCACTCCCTCGTATTTGTAAACGCATTATGCCCTTATTAGTAATTTATTGTTTCGCTTTAAAGTGTATACTAATGTCCGACCATAAATATTACTTTTGTACTGGAATGACGTTCAGCTTTTTGATGTGCCTTTGTTTCACTCGGTTGGCGTTAGTGTATGTTGTAAATATTTATTTATGTTACAATTGGATTTAAGTAGATGAAATTTTACACGACGCTCTGCATAAGTTTTCTGTAATTGCACTGATTTCGCTTGTCATGTAAAATAAAAAGCATACACTGTTAATTATACATTAAAAAGTATTATCGAGTTTTACTTTTCAAGTCCGAAGTTCAAGTGCGAGTGTCATTTAATATTTAGTTCTATGCATATCTTGCATGAAGACATTGTACTCATTATTTAATTTTTAAAAACAATACCCAATAAAATAAACACAACAATAAAAATATTATCATTGTTTTATTCATCATCATAAGCACTCCAGTTCAGTGATGAACCAAGGCTCATTGTTTTATTAATTATTTAATATTTACAAATGTAAACCATAAAATTGTAATAAAACTTCTTAAAAGTTAAATGGATACAATATTTTTCAGTTAAATATTTTATTATCCATGTTTTATTTATAAAATGACGGTGGTTGGTAGAAAATTTATCTGAAAAATAAGTAAAATAATTTCCCATGACTCTAGAACAAAATATATAACATATAAAGACAACCGAAAAGGAATGCATTCATATTTAGGTTTGAATCCCAACCCAATCGATTTTATTTTCATAACTTATTTAATAATTTATAAATATTAAATCTATGTACTGGCAGCACTTAAACGATTTGACGTTTCATCAGCTGTCAAAGTTTTGGCAAATCGTCATGAAATTAGGTTTTCATTGATTGGGTGAACCTTTTACTCCATTGTTTGAACTAAATGGTTCATATAAGTTTTCTTACAAAATGTGGCGTCGATTTACGAGTTCATTTGCTGAATTGCACCAACCTTCGAGTATTATACCTGACGTTCCCAGCAACACACAATTGAAACCTATTAATTCAATATCAGCCCTCACCTTTCGCAGAAGCAATCTTGATCGCTTTCGATGGCTCTTATCAGTCGCACCCTGTTTTCCCGTTAAAGCTGATAAGGTATCCATAATAACCGAACCCTCGATATTCTACGATACTCTAGTAAATAAATGTAACAGTGCGACTAAAAGAATAACTATGGCAAGTCTTTACTTGGGCACGGGTAATTTAGAGAAGCATTTGGTTACGACAGTACATGACAAGCTGAGGCATTCTTCAAATTTACAAGTAAATGTCTTGTTGGATTATCAACGAGGGACGAGAGGGAAACTCAACTCCAAAGAAATGCTCCTGCCGTTACTAGCGGATTTTAACCACAACTGTCGGATTTCTCTGTATCACACGCCCTACTTACGTGGAATATCTAAACGGCTGATTCCTCAGCGATGGAACGAAATTATTGAAACGCAACACATGAAGGTTTACCTTTTCGACGATACTGTTATTATTAGCGGAGCGAATCTATCCAACGATTACTTCACAAACAGACAAGATCGATATGTGATGATCGAAGATAAGGATTTGGCAGACTTCTACTCTAAATTGATAGCAGAAGTGCAAGGATTCAGCTTGGAACTTCAAAGCAGTGGTTCGTTTCGATCTGTCGCCGGTTGTCCATCGCCTTATGAAGACTCGCGTGATGATTTTATTTCTTTTGCGAGGGAGAAACTAACAACTTTATATAAAAATACAATAAGTACTCAAGCACACAAAGGACAGAAAAACATAGGTGAGCTATCTTTAATATAAATTTAAATTATTTTATTTTATCATGTTTAATTTTATAGATAAAAGCGATACTTGGATTATGCCGTTGATACAAGCTGGCGGATTGAATGTTAAATGTGATAGTATAGTTACTAGAAAATTATTAGCAACAGCACCTCCTCTTTCTAAAATTAAACTAGCAACAGGATATTTTAATTTAACGCAAGAATATGCAGACGCTCTAGTCAAAGAATGTCAATCGGAAGTTACCTTATTGATGGCTCATCCTAATGTAAGCTTGTTGTATCATTTTCTCTATAATATTTATTAATAACATCTATCATTTAAGGCAAACGGTTTCAAAGGTGCAAAAGGACCGGCTGGTGGAGTTCCTGACGCTTATTCATTATTAGCTAGAAAGTAAGTACTTGCGCTTTTTAAATATGACTTGCACAAAATACAACCTAACTTTTTAAATTTAGATTCTACGATTATGCAGAGTCTTACGGCCAACAAGACAGAATAACGTTACTAGAGTTTGAAAAACCTGGTTGGACGTACCACGGAAAAGGATTGTGGTAAATGTTTGATGTGAAAATTATGACCGGTTGATATTTCATTGATTGTTTTATTTTTACAGGTATTATTTGCCTCAAGATACATTACCTTCGATGACTTTAGTTGGTTCACCAAATTTCGGCGAAAGATCGGTGAATCGTGATTTGGAATCTCAGATAGCAATCATCACATCGAATGACAAACTTCAACAAGAATTGCAGAAGGAATGTGATTATTTACATAAACAAAGTCAAGAAGCGGTCGATATTAAACAACGTGAAATACCCATGTGGGTAAGAATGACCGTTGGACTGTTTAGAAACTACTTTTAGTATTCAATTGCTCGATTATGGGCGGTTAAAAAGTACCTGTATGTGATGATAAATGTGTTGTCAATCGTTATTTAAATAATTTATTTTTGTTTTATCACAGAGCTAATAAATTGTTAAGATTTATTTAACGACTTTTTTTAATTGACATAAAGGACTGTTTTAAAATAAGAATGCATTCATTTATAATTTAAAAAAAAACAATAATAATTCTCAATATTTTTTATTATAAAATTATCTTTTATAAATATTTAAATGATTAGACACAATAATTACACAAACTTACTCCATTAAGAGAACTTTATCAATAAATAACATTAAATTATTCACTGTACCATTTTTACAAGAGAAATTGTTATACACAAGTGCAAATAAGTTTTTGTGCAACAAAACCGATCATTTGAGACATACAATGTGTAAAAGAAAGAAATTCGAGGCTACACGGAATGTATTTGATGAGAAAAGCCGACTGTTTTATATTCTCTTTGGTTCATCTCGAACTGTATGAAATGACAAGTTGGAAATTATTTCATTGAGGTAATAATATTCATTATACAATACTAGAATGTGATATTTATTTATACACTGTGTCAAGTTTGGTGAGTTTCACAAAAAAATAAAATAATAATAATAACAAATTGTCTATTTGGTTAAGTCAACTAACATAATAGAAATTGCATACAACTATTTTTGAGGTAGATAAACAAAAAATCGACTGCGTGAAAGTTATGTCGAAGAATGATAATTAATCTCGAGTTTATCGAAAAATGTTACATAATATTATACAAAATCATTCTATATTTAATTTATTTGACTAGAAAAATAAAATCACTCATGTGTGAAGTTCTTACATACAACTCTTTATTTAATTCATGAGGATTTGTGACTATTAAATTACTATAACAACTTTTTGGTAAAACTAACATAAAAAAATTTCATATGTATTTATTTACATCGCGATTATTAACTACATTTATTGTATGATTCTCCAATTATTACTTGACAATTTGTTGTGACTTCATCTTTGGTCAGAGAATTTAATTTAGCAAGTTGATTCATTTATATTATAAGGCGACATACGGACTGATTTATTAAAGGCTTTATAAAATAAACTAGTCCTGATCGATTGATTCGATTTCCTACAATTATGTTTGTTTACGCTTAAGGAATGTCTAAATCTAAAACAAAGTTTGATATCGGCAGTCTTGGTGAATTACACTCTCGTTGGAATTTTTATCATGAGAGTGAATCTATACAAGAAAATAACAAACCACTTAAATTCACCTTAAATATAATAATTATGTAAGGAACTTCAGCGTTTTAGATTGACAATTAAAATATTGCAAGTAATTTCTTTTATCAAGACTTGTGTGTAGTATTAGTTTATAAAACCATGTATCAAAACATTTCATTGGTGATGAATTCATTAGTCGGTGTGTAAAAATGCACAATTAATAACTACTCTAGCAAAGTACTGTGAATGAAAAGTATTTTAACTAACAAAACATAATTTAATATTCTCATGCAGTCTTCTCGGAGTGTCAGCTGGGAATACTTTCACAGAATGTATACCGAACATAAATTAAAGTAGGCTCATTGAAGCAAACAATTTTATACAATTTAGCTAATTACAAATGAAAATCATAACTATAAAAATATAGACTAAGAAAAAACATCACAGACATTTGATATACAAAAAAAAATTTGAGCCTAACACAATAATTAATAATAATTACAATATAATATGGAGGCGCCTAAAATACTTATTATTTGGAGTATACAAAACCATTCGTTGAATAAAAACTACACTCGCTCTCTATACACATTATCAGAAACCGTATCCTTGAAAGTCTTTCTGTTGGCTCAGCTGAATATCATCTGAGCCGGGGATGCTTTGGGGTAAAGGCGGCAATATCGGAGGCTCCTGGTTGCCCATCAGATTATAGAGGATCGCAAACAATGTGCAAGCGGCATAAACTCCCAGCGCCACCCACCATAATAGTCGTTCATGTAGTCTTTGCTCAAAGTTCTTCAGAACTAATAGGCCTATCGTGAGACCAGCAAGAGCCCCCGTTAAATGAGCCACATACGACACCGGAGGACCAGCTCCACCTTCCGCAGCATATCTCGAGTATATCGCAAAGCCCACATCACAGGAAGCTGAAATTGAAAAATCAAACAATCAGTACATGTATTAATATAAAAAAATGTAACAAACTCACCGAAAACAAACACTGCTAATAATCTGACTGCACCGGCATGCATCGTATGATAGTTGAGCATAACATTGCTGAGATGTGCCGCTAGCAAAGCATAAACTCCTCCCGAAGCTCCGGCCAAACAGACGGAGGGATCACACACGGATGTCCCCAAAGATCCTGCCACGACACCGGCCAGATAAACAGCAGCAGCTCTCGCTCCACCATGAACCATCTCCAAAGGCAATCCAACAGCGGTCTGAACAGACAGATTGAATCCTAAATGCAGCCATCTGGAATAAATGAAACAAATTACATTAAAGGGGGTTTATTTTTTATCGTTAAAGGGTTGAGCCGTGACCGAGTATAAGTGAGTCATTTGTGTCACAAGTGACAAATTCATGTCGGCGGCGACAGTGTTCAGAATTAGGGGCGGCCATATTATTTATTACTGTACTACAAAATGGCCGCCACCTTCAATGTCGTACATTAAAAGGGGGTAATTTAACCCAATGCCGGTCGTGCAGCTACTAAAAATAACATCGCGATAAACTACGAGTTAAATATTTTACACGTCGAAACACATTAGAAGTTTATAAGGTATTGTGTAACTAACATCGAAATTCTTTGTCGCAACCGTAAATAACAACCACCTAAACTGATTTACTAAACACCATTACTACTTTCAAATACCAAAATAATATATAGACAATTTAGATTAATGACGCCTTCAGGATTGAAGAATTCAGAGCACTTCCTCTGTAATCTCCAGGATAACTCATTCTATATTCAGATGTTTGTAGACTTACAAAGCAAACATGACTTTATAATATAAATATATTATAATAACTACACAAAAATATTGAAAAAAAATACATCCACCTGTGAGTAATAAAAAAATATATTACGCACAAAAAATCCGTTCTTTGATTATGCAATTTTACCCTTAAAGATCTTAGCAAATTGTAACCCAAGTTGTATCTTTATCAGAAGCTTATTTATAAAGATATAATGTTAAAACTTATAATAGTGCCATAGTCAAATTAATAAAAGCTAATATCGTCGTGAATGACGTGATAATTTAAACTAATTTTTATATTGTATTAAATAGTCTTATTTATCGAGTAAATAGTATGAGCATCCTTTTTTAGTTAAAATACACTTTTGAGTTGCTCGTAATCAAAGGATATAACTTAATCCATTCTAACAAATACTTGGGTAAAAAACGCCTCATTTTTCGAACGACGATATGGCATTTAAATAATAATGCAATGACGAAAAACAATTCTATGGTCAAATAATTTTAGGTCTACAGCGTTTGATCATTGCATATTAAAATGCGAAAAAAATGTTAAAAAAAAGAGGGCTATTGTGAGCTATTCTGGAGTTATGATATTGGTGAATGGGGCTATTAATAAATATGCGTGGCTCAGAGTGCAACCATCGCATGTCTTATAGATATTATTGAATGACTAGGGTAATTTTAATTGAAATTGTCAATTTGTTAATGTTTTTTTATGTTCTGCTTGGTTTTTTAATAGGACAGTTATATTTGAGTTTTGATTTCATTTTTGCTTTAAAGTAGTTGTTTTCGATTAGAAGAAATTTTTGATTTTAAAAATGAAGTAAAAAAATGTGAAATTATTATGCATTATTTTAATAAATAATTTATTTAATATTTTCAATCGATATTGTTTTTAGATGCTCTGCTTTGTTTATAATAAGTAGATAATAATTTTTTTTTAATAATAAATGTGTTTCATTCGAAAGATTTTTTTTATATATATACTCTAAGGATGGTTGAAAGATTGACCCGCACAGACATACAGACATATAACATACACACAATTAGACAATTATATATATTATAATAATTACCCGGCATGAAGAAACATATAAGTGAAGAATCTCCAGACTTCAGCCTTCTTGTCAGGTCTATAAATGAAGACTGAGTCTATCGGCACTGGACCCGCCATTGCTGCGTGTCCTGTTGTCACCGTGTAATATGTGAAGAAGCCCAACTGTGGAGAAAATAATTATACAATTAATATAATTAACATATTTGTGTCGATATCAGAGGCGCCTGTCACTGTATAAACCCCCTCCCACTTGTGGACTTCAAATAACTGACAATATTTTAGGAAGTGGTAGAATATCGCAAGAATATAAACGAAAAAAATATTAATTACGAATAACAGACACAATACACACGTGACAGTCACTACTGAGTACTTTACAGAAACAGCTGATTCCAAGATGATGGCCAAAACTCGATTCTAAATGCACCATTAATATTTATTTATCTAATATATATAATCAATCATAATAGTAAAGCATGAACCATCATCACCATCAGCCATTATAGGAAAAACCTAATGCGGTTCGGCAATGATGGACATTTGTCAGAATTATAGAAAAATACAAGATAAAAGAAACTTAAATATATAACAAATACAACGTATAATAAAAAATATCAATGAACATCACGAATGCTTAATGTAGAGGAATTCTTTCATAGTTCTTAATATTAATTTCATAGTAAATAGGAATCTTTCATTAATTCATTCAATATATTTTCTATAGCAAAAAAATTTGTTCTTGCGATATCCTACCACCCCTTAAAATATTCTTAGTTATTTCAAGTCCTCCCTGTATATGAAAAATAGTCAAATTGAGGAGCTGCGTGTTATAAGGGCGTATGACAGGATACGCCCCTTTTCTGTAAAATGACTCAAAATTCCCTATCATTTTGATTAGATAGCTGATTCCAAGATCGTGGCCAAAACTCGATTTCAGAAGCACTATTATTTTTTTTTATTAATTTTCTATTATTATTTTTGTATAAGGTAAGTCTCAGTTATTTCAATTTTAACCTGTATAATGTAAAAAAATACATCACAATAAAGGATTTCCTACGAGATTTTGTTTAAATTCAATAAATCTAAAATTAATTCGATGATCAGCCAGTTGCCAAATTTGTGTCGGTTTATAGAGACTACATTTTATTTTAATTACAATAAAATTACATATGATTAAAGAAAAGTAAGTGTCCGAATGAATCTATAGTAAATATTATATAAAAATGAGTTTATTTGAATTTATAGCATATTTAAAATCAACACGCCATAATTCTAAAGGAATATAAATTATATATTTAAAATAAACTGAATAGATTCGACTTTTTTTCCGCGAAAATATTATCTTATACGGAAATTTTAATAGCGGTTGGAATAAATAATGCATTACTTAAAAATAAAATGTTTTTCTCATTCATTCATTCAGGGGCTGGTTTTTTCAACAGTCGTAAATAACGATGAATGAAAAAACTGGTAGTAAAAATAGCAACTGTAACAAATATGTAAATACTGTGGGTTAAATCGGGAGAAAAATATAAATTAATCTCTGCATTAAAATTTATGCCGAAAACAACTCTGATTGACCACATAGCAAATTGTTTTTATTTATTAATCTTAAAATTTTGTTGTTTTTTTGTTTTGTCGTATTATTTTTTCGGTACCCAATTTCATCTTAAAATATTCTCTTATATATTTAACAATCAATCAGATTTTTTTCATACTTCAATAATCTGTAGTGTGAAATCTAGCATGACATTGATAAAAAAGCTCGCTTGTTCGGCTTGAAGAATTATTAATTGGCGTGTTTTTAAAAAAGGCGATAAAATCAAACATACTATACATATTTGTATGGGACAATAAGGCAGTTCCCCTTTTTAAAGTATGTATTTAGTTTGTCAATAATTAGCGAGGAATTCAATACTCCGTACACGCGATTCGACAGGCGGAATATTCCGGCAAGAGGGTGAATATTATCGAGTGTCGTCGACCTCATCGGATTTATAATTTGGAAGAGAGCTTTTGTTCGTGCATGTGACATTTCTTGACGCCATCATCAAAGAGTGTTGGAAAAATAGAATTGTTGGGCGGATGTGTCTTGTTTAGAGTGAAGCTCATTTCTGATGAAGTCATCATGGTTTCCGGGATGCTCCTGTTTGCTGCACAGGTCAAGATACAAATAATAAATAAAGCAATCTTTATGGATTCCACGGATATTCATTAACATGCCACACAACAGGAATCTCAATACTATTTGAGGAAGCGATACAATTCTTTGATCAAAAATATTTATATACGCCCCGAGGGATTTTTTTACAAATTTGATTTTTTTTAGACACATCAACGTGTTAATTCATTGTCTGTCGGTGATCTCAACTATTACTAGTTACACAGGTATTTTACTTTATAATTTAGGAAATCAGAGTAAACCTGGATCAAGGCGATCGATCGAAATTTTATCAATATTGTTCCCGATCTCCCAGTCGTAATAACCGATTAAATAATTTTTTATTTATAATATTAAGATAAAACGGTCGTCTAGAATACCAGAGAACCTACATATCTGATAATGCTTTTTTGGCAGGTTTTATAGACACAACAACGTGTTAATTGTTTGTCGGTGATTTTAACTATTACTAGTTACACAGGTCACCGACTTAATAATCAGTATTGACCTTACAATACAGGAAATCAGAGTAAACCTGGATCAAGACGATCGATCGGGATTGTATTAATATTATTTCCGATTCCCGAGTCGTAATAACCGATAAAATCATTAAAATAAATATTTGATCGGGATTTGAACCCATGACCACAGTATTTGTAGCCACGCGCCTTATCCTCATGGTTTTACTGAGATTTACAAAAAGACTTGTACACATGTTTCTATGAATAAGTTTTAAAAAATATGTAGAATGTTGTTAAGCATTTATGAAAATTATTTGCGCAAGCTAAGGGTGAATATTTTAGTATTTCCTTAAATGAGATATAAATAAATAAAACAATCAACTTAGGTTACATCTAAATATCACCTAATATCAAAAAGGCATAATTAACAAAAAATTATTACTGTAGTTTAGATATATTGGGATAATTTAAATTACATACAATAATTATAAATTCTCATTTTTAAAAATGATTAAGCCCAAAGCAATTTTACACATTGATATATTTGACAAGTTACCGCTAACGGTTGTGATTGGTTGAGATTTGCGACATGACCAATCATGTGGGTTTATTACTATTTTGAAGAATATTTTATATTTTATATTTAATTCAAAAAGCATATGGAAGATACACATTTTTTTTAAATATTGCTAATTTTCGACGGCTTATTCTACAAACGTGATAAGTCTAATTAAAAAAAACAATTTCATTTACTTAAGTTATCACGATTGCGGATTAAGCCGTCGTTTTTTTTCTACATATAATCTAAAGCACGAATAGTTAAAAAATGTATTACGTCTTTCGGAATTCGGCGAGTTCTTCAGATTCGAATCGCATTCTCCAAAATGTCGTGGATGGAAATTGAAGTGGAAAAACACGAAAATGCCGTGGAAATATAAGGCAATCAAAATAAAAAGATATAATGTGGGTCGGATCATTTTATATGACTGGAACTTTACGGCCTTCAGTCAGGCAATAATAACTTTGTAGTTTGGAAGTTGAAAATGTACAGCAGGAAAGGGAATCTGGCTTAACCGAGGGGGGCGAATTTATATATATTTTAATAATTAATATTCGCATATAATACAAAATAATTCAAAATAAACCGGTAGCGGAAGAGGAGCGTATCTAAAAATAGCGGCGTTATAAATATAAATGTATATATATTTGGCATATTTTGGTTTGCATGTGGTATTTAGTTATAGAAACATGTGATATTTGAGCAGATGTTTCACTAGACAAATTGCATATCCCATAAAAACACGTGTCTTTAATATATTACTATTATTATAATACAACGAACTAATGTGCATTTTCAGGAACCATGAAAAATTTTAACATCATATTTCCATTAAAATATACAAATAAGATCACGACAATAAAGCAATCATAATTTTATTAATGCTGCTGATGGTAATATTCAAGATATTGTTTTTTGAGTATTCTATATTGTATCATTGCGTATTTTATTTATCAATGTTTAAAATTTAATTATGTCCGGGACTCTCCTCTATTTATATATTTTTAAATTAATCAAATTTTAATTTGTGATAGAATCATAATTTGTGTCTCTTCTAATCATAATATATTATTTTATTTTCTTTATATTACTTTTTTGTAAAATGCATATAGTATTGCATATGCTCTTTGTATTAAAATTTCATCGGTTTTCTTATCACAATTAAACCATGTGTATTAATAATAAATTGTACAAGCAAGTTTATAATAATTAAAAAACGTTGTATAACAATTTTATGTCCCATAAATATAATTATTTTGGAAATTACATCCGACCGCTAGTTGTTTGATTTTACAATTTTTTATGTTTATATTTCTACTCATTTCTTTAAAATGTCTTTACGGACGTAAACAAATAAATAATCTGTTTAAAATACATTTAAATGAGAATACTCTTTAATATATATTTTTTTGTAAATGTAGGGCGGATATTTTTTACTCTATAAATATGTACTAATCAGATCAAGGAGACAGAATCATTTTAACTGTTTACTGATTTTTTATGTAATTTTTAAATAAGTTGTATTTAAATTAAATACACAAAAAATGATGAAAAACAACTTTAATAATCGTATGGTATTTAGGCATATTAAAATTCGGAGACCTCAAACAACGTAAAGTAACTAATTACAAATGTTAATAATTATGAGGGAAGGCGGTTTAATTTTTTTAGGCGACATTTGCGACCATGTGTTATAATTATGAGGGTATTTAAAATAAATAACGTATGTTTTGTGTACAAAAATAGTGTTTTAGTCAGCAATGCAGCAAGCATAATGCAGTTAATGCAAGGCTGGTGTTATTTCGCACGGCCACATATTGATTATTTCGTATTCCGTATATAATATAATAACAATAAGCTTCGGTAATGTGAGAAGGGACGTGTATATATATATATATATATATATATGTGTGTATATTGTGGTAAACCTCAATTCGTTTCCTAACCTATCCTGTTGTATCGGAACAGGAAGAAGCCTTACAGGACACAGGTAAGACAATACACCTTGCTTTATGATCGATATTAATAAATACCACGTGTAACACCACGTGGATACTCATTCATAAATAATTATTAGAAGAGACACTTAGTTCACTGAGCCACCACATGCATCCGCAACCAAAATAGTGTGTTTGAAAAAACGGGCAGGTGTTGAAAGGCGTTCAGATAAGAAGTGTTACTTAAGAATACTCCAAATAGGACTTTTATTAAGGAGTATTAAAGCTAATGTCGTTACTTTCACTACTGGGAATAAAACCCCTAGAGCATTGACAAAAGGGGATGAACAAGGATATCTTTTTTTTAATTAAACTGAGAGAAAGCATCATTGATTATATGAATGCCAGACAATTGGATGTATGAATATCAAGATGGCGGATCAAGCAGACGAGTCTGAATGTTCTAACTCATCTGCTTGATATTAATATATGCACTTGTCCGGCCTTCTAAAATCAGTGGTGTTGGGGAAACACACTGATTACGCCCTAAGGCGGCAGTTCGAACATTATCTTCACGCCCATTGGCTTCCATACACTAATTTTCACAAAAATAAACGGGCGTTAGAATAGAAGATGAATTTAACTATTGTTTAATAATATCAATGAAATCATTTTATGTTGCACTCATACTATTTTTTAAATTCAACCGTCACCGATTGTAAGAATGCCAGACAATTGGATGTATAAATATCAAGATGGCGGACCTAACAGACGAGTCTGAATGTTTTAACTCATCTGCTCGGTCCGTTATCTTGATATTTATACATCCACTTGTCCGGCTTTCTAAAATCAGTGGTGTTGGGGAAACACATTGATTGCTGATTACGCCCCAACCTTAGCAAAAAACCAGTTTCAATTGTTAACAGATGTAAAATAAAAAAATGCGACAAGGACAGGGTCAAATAATTTTAATAATCTATAAAAATCCAATGAACGATTTAATTTTTCTATCAAAATTTATTAAGATTATCATCGTGCGTACTTTCATTCTTAAAGGCCCTGATGAATCATAATGGCGAGGTATGAAGTGTATTAAGAGTGTTGGTGGGCTTAGTTGTGTGGGATTGGGGTTCAGTGATATATTGCAATGTCAAGTCGACACGATGGGGTGGATATACGAGGCCATCTTGAGGGGGTGATATTGCACAATTTATATAATTTAAATAAGAAAGTATTCAATAAAAATATGTTTTGTAGACGAAGATCGGTAAGTACTCATGACCAAGTTCTAATTTGTTAGTGTGTATGTGTTGTTGGTGTAAAGTATCGAATCAATTTTAATTTAAATGCTAGGTTAGGTTGATTTGTCATATATTTAAATCCATATCGAAAGTAATAATATAAAAATAACTCAAAAAGGGTAGAACAGAATTTTATTACTCAAAATTTAAGAGCACTGCGTGGCTTATTATTTGAATTTGAACTTTCACATCCCTGAATTCGAATAAAACAATTATCAAATAAAATTAATTTCAAATGCTAACACCAAATTATTAGCAGGCAATTTAACTGGATGTATAAATATAAAGATGACGGACCAAGCAGATGGGTTTGAATGGGGCAACACTGTAATAAAGGTGATTAATGGTGTATAAACAACAGTAATGTACACCTCTAGAATTCACTCAAACTAACGTTTAGCCATATGTAAACAATTCAGACTCATCTACTGGGTCCGCCATCTTGATATTTATCCATCCAGTTGTATGCTAATATCAAGCCCAATGATTCTATATGTATAGATATGCCAATAATACTTGAGGCGGCAATAAATGTCACACACCAAGTGTGTGTGAGTGAATATGTATATGGTTTAGAATACGCACGTGTATTAGTAACCGGCCACGGTTGAAAGTATGCGGGAATAAATGCATGACGGTTCTATAGATAAAAGTTCATTGATCAAGCCACACCGACAGCACGCACACACTCACAGATGTAAATTGATTTTCACTATTTGCTCCCCGGAAAATTGAAATCCGTGTAATTTGGCAGAGGGTACGAAATGTCACACACCCTTGGGGTGCGAGATGATCTCATATATATTCAGTAGCTGAGTGATAATATAATAAATACCTCAATAAGGGTGATGAATATGATGAAGAGTGGCGGTGGACAGCAGGTGTAATTGTCTGCATAATATTTACGATCTCGTTCCTCCGGGAGAACCTCCATTGCTATTATGTGAACCATCCTGAAATAAAACAAGACATTAGTAACAGAAAAAATGCTAAAAAAATATTACCAAAAATCTATCGCATAAGGTAGATTAGCCACAGTAACAAGAAGTTAAATTGTAGCTCTAATCTTTGTTTCGTTAGTTAGTAGAGATTAATCCAAGGAACAAAGTGTAATTCCCAATTACTATGAAGTTAATGAAGCCTTGATGAACAATATTGATAGTAAAAAGAAAAATAGGGACAGGCAAGTATTTAATTTAATACAATAAAGTAATTTTAGGTTTATTAAAATAGTGAGAAAATCTCAACAACTGCATCACTATAATACAAACTAATTGAAGAGTTTGTCGGAAAAATTCCAGATCGTTAATAAAAATACATTTTAAATCAAAATATTTTAACCTTAAAAATGAATCGACCCAATATCACCCTATTTATATATTTAATCCGTTCTATTTTGATCAATGATTAGCCTTCACACCATACAAAACCACGTGCTTGTACCTAACACAAGCTCAATTTCACAACCAAACCTAAGCGAAGAAGGTTTTTAATATTAATAAAATAAAATTACTATTTTTTAAACTTGCATTCAACTTTATGAATATAATGAATAAATAAAGTGGAGATTTTATAACAAAATATTATTTGGCCCTCGTTTCATTATTTTTTATTGGATTCTATTGCCGTCACAAGAAAGCGTTTAAATTCTTTGAAGTTCAATTAAAGACATGTTGTATACAGAGGTATTAAAATGGCAATATAATTGATGTACGATAAGTTTAGATGTATATCATTTAATGTTTTGTGTAAATATTAAAGAGTAAAAGGCACTTCAAGACACCTACTTGGACTAGGTGTGATCAAAATCAATCCGGACTGTTATATGAGGCATGAAGATGTATTATTTATAAACATGTTTCAGTGAGACGAACAAAAATGCAAGAGGAATAACTGTCTAGACGTACTTGAACTTACTTAGTATTGTCACTCAGCCATTTCTAATTACAGCCATTTCTAATCAAACAATGCTGTATTTGGCCAGGATGGATACTTTAGGCAATAATCACATATAACAGAACAGAATAGAACCCGTGGGAACACATCACAATTAGAAGATATTACAGAGCACTATTCTTCAAATATGTAGTATTTATAACGTGACTGACATTTCCATTAACAGAACATTGCCTCTTCTTATGAACGTTCACCGCTAATCACTATTGTTTCAAACTGTACAAATTCACTAACAGCATATACGAATAATTTTATATATTATACGCAAAGAATAAAATTAGGGCCGTATTCAATATACTTATGTAATGTGTGCGTGCGGTGCGTATGCTTTTACATTAATATTTCTATTATTGATCGTGTTGAATACTTCATGGAATTCCATAGTTATTTAAAGAAATACGTTTGTAATTTCCACTATACTTATTTCTTTAAATATTACTCTAGTCTATTCGTACATACACTATCCAGCACAATTCACTATTGAATATAATCTACCAATTCACCTTCAATCATCAATAAAATATATTTTGGTCCCTAACTCTTATTTCTGTATATACTTCATTATATGAAAGCTATTTTAGATCTAATACTAAATTCAGGACTATTTTTGCATTATCTTGTGGTTTATAATTTTTTAAATTATGTTGTTATTTTTTTATCAATTAAACATGAATATTGTACAAAAATAAAAGGATTTTTGGCATTATAAAAAAAATAAAATACAACAGTACCATTTTTTCCTCTAACTATTTGGGTGTTTTTTATTTTTTGGGTGTGTTTTCCTCAAACTATTTTTTTTAATATTCACAATGATTATAATTGTAAGATAATAATAAGATTAAAATCACGTAAATCTTCCACATAAGAAATGTTAGTAAAGAGTGGGTTGATTGATTGATTTATTCGATTGTAATTGTATATAAAGTTGTATTTTTATGATAGAAATGATACTATTTTAAAGGGGTGGATGATAAAAAAGACTAGAGATGAAGCTGTAAAGGTCAAAACACCATAAAATCTCCATCGAAAGCAACGCAATTAATCCGTTGTGTTTTTCTTAGTCTAGACGACAAAATGGCGGAAAGTCTCCTTTCTTTACATTATTTTTTTAATATTTTCCATAAATCCAAACAAATAATAATTATTGAAGCGCACGAGAGAAATCCTTAAAGTCAGCGTCATTATTATTTGGTAGACTATTTACGATCGAAATGTAATATTTTCAGGCTTAATGGCTTGTGAAGTACACAAATTGTCGGCTTTATTATCATTGCAATAAAAACAATGATGGATCGATGGTGTTTGTGTATAGACAAACGCATATAAAAGCGAGGTAATCTTAATTTTATTACTTTCAAGAGAGAAACTATGTGATCCATATGATCGAGTGCTACATTTGGATTATCGAAATAATACTGAATGTGGATTTTATGGGTAATTGTGCGCTGAAAAAAATATGACTTTAGCCATATTTCTTGTGTAGGACGTGCCTTGCTTATTTATTGGAGAATCTTTTTTAAATTTAACATCTTACCCATGTATTTTGTACGAAATAAAAACAAATTGTAGATTTATTGTTGTGTGTTAATGATACAATACTACCAATCACAGTTTGCGGTATTTTAATTATAATTGTACTCAATTTTAAATGTACAGTCAAACCTTTTTACAACGAGAATAATTCGTACTCGTTATGTAAATAAAATTTCTTATTTAATTCGACTTTTATCGTCTATTCAAATTAAATTACATACTCATACATGAAATGCTAAGAAATCTCAAATATTAATAATAAATTAATAGAGCATTTTTTTACAATATTTTTTGTTCGACCAGCAAGGCAATGTATGTTTTATTATTACTTGGAGCACATTTTTAAAAAAAGGTGCCGTTAACTGAAGACCCAAATTATTTATTATTTTTTCATAATTGAAAGTAAAAAATAATATTGAATATTTATTAATTCAATCAGAGATTTTACATACTTTAACATTATTACTAAGAGATTTTCATAGTCATTTCGCTTTAATATACAATATAATGTGAGATTATTTATTAATTTAATTGAGGTGCTGGGTGGAATAAGGCCAGATAACTCAACAAGCTTTTATTCCATACATTAGAGATTGTAAATAATATATAAAAATTGATAATTTAAGTATACGCCCTAATTTCAACAGTCCCTCACTTGTTTTCATATACTAAACCCAACCCTTTTGATTTTTTATATGAAAATATTTATATATAACCACATATATAACTATCTGTTGTCTAAACTACTAAATAATGAATATATTTATTTACCTGGTGAAGAGTGGAGGTTTCCTCTCCAACAGGTGGAAATCGTTTTCCGAACAAACGTCCCTGTCTCTGTGATGAACGGCGCATTTAAAACTCCTGGACCTCTTCCCGCTCATCTGGAAATAAAACAGGATTTATTAAATTTGTATGAAAATTATTAGGTAGTGTTGTGTGGAACTGCAATCATGTTAAGCGTTGGTGAAACGCCCACTACGATTTTGAAAATTATATGTATGCAAAAAACACCGAATACATTATTTATTAAAATACAATACGAAAGCATGTTATCGAATTTCAGCGGAAATTAACATTTCTCCGGATCGTGTACGAAAAAAACCCCAATCGTTGGAAAATAATAAAAAACCTTGTATAGCTATTTAATATTTTCATATTGAAATGAAATGAATTTATATAGGATTAAATATTTTTTTCTACGATTGAATGGTACAATAATGAGAGTCGTCGCATAGCTACGTACACATAATTCTTTTGCAAGTAAAGATACTAAAAACATTTATATATATATATAAAAAAAATTACTAGCTTGGTTAATGGACAATTATATTTTAATCAAATTAATATATTATATTAACAAGAAGTTATCGAAATTAACAAAATTTCTTGATGGAATACTATGATTTTTAAACTTTTAACTTCCACCATAGTTTATATTTCAATTTTCAATGCAATTTTCAATAACTCGATTCTATAAAGTATGCCAAATAATTCACTAAAATAAATCATGCATCCCATAGTCGCATATATTATGTTTATAGGGACTGTGTCGATTAAATTAATAATTTATTTATTCTAGGAACGATCGATCGTCGTTGTAAGCGCTTATTTTGTGTACACATATATGCGTTTATATAATTTAAATATATTTTCAGAATTTAAAGGTGTTTTACTTCCAGCATGAAGGACGTGCTTTTATCTAGTGACGACTGTGTAAACACTTCTAATGCATTCTTCGTGTTTGAAATATAATATTTAAAAAAAACTACTCGAGGATCGATGTTGTGGCGACTTATCACGCAAATGGAGGTTTCCAGGATTATAATTTAACTGGGAAGTATTTGATCGATGCTAAACCCTCGACCGGTTAATGGAATTCGTTAAACGGTGAGCTTTCGAGGCAGAAAATCAATAGCCGGCATTTGAATTTTGTACAAAAATAATGACGGTGCTTCTAATCGATGGTAATAAAGTATGCTCATTGTAAAACGGGAGAAAATTTACAAACAGGAAATCATCGGTTAATATTTTTTTTTGGTCGTGCAATTTATCGTGTACTTATTTCCCCGGTGGTAATTTAGTACGAAGGCCTCTTTCCATTTCGGCGTGTAAAATATTTCACTCGAGTCCCATTAATTATTTAATACCGGCCAATATCGCTATACAGGGGTTGAATTTCATATGTGAATATAAACCCAGGGGTCACGGCATCGACCACCCTTATCGTATAACATCGAGGCATGCCTACGACAAAAACCAACTTCGATTGGTGGAATTGCTTCGGAAAAAGGTTTCTTGAACCTGAATATCACGTGGCGGTAATAAATGTCGATTTGGAATAATTCGATTACAATCATAAATATTTCACATTCCGAAATCGGCTCGATTATAATGGATACGTTGCTTTGAAAAGTGCACATTGAGTGTATTTGGAATGAATCCAAATGAAAAGAAAAGTTAAGCGGATACGGAAGTAGCGGCCAAATGCCAAAAAGGCGTAGACTAATAATGTTCGCACAATACTATGATGACTCGATATATTTTTATGCTATAAGCAGCATTTTATTAAACTGTTTATATTGAATATATTACGGAGCACATGTAGTGGCGTAGCAACACGCTACGGCGGCGTAGGCCGTTATCGTAGCAGCGGGGAACTACCAACGAGTCTGTGGGGAAAATCTGGAAAATGTCCAACATTTCCTGCCTCGTTTCGTTGAATATATACATGAGAACATTCTATATAACCAGGCAGACAATGTAACCTAGACATGCGATCGATGAGAAATATATATTTGCGAATAAATAATAAATTATAATGACAGTTGACGGGGCAAACGAAGGGCTAAGTGATGGACTTAAAGTAGACAAATTATGGTATTTAGTAAAGATATGATCACAGTTAAAAAGGTACAAAACGGTGAGAGCGCACAACATTAGGGAAAACCACATTCATTGTTATGTGGAGAATAATCGAAATATAATAGACGCGTTTCCTGTCGTCTAATGAATGATTGCTAGACATTTCTAGGAATGTGTAATATATTATTTAAATATCTATATATGTATATGCCGGTTGAAAGTAGATTTTTTTTGTAATATTTATATTGAATATTATTATAATGAAGGAGACCCTTTTTAAGAGTGGCATTGTCTAATTGGTCAGGTGCACTAGAGGCGCCAGTACAGGTGAGTTGTTTCCGCAACGATGGTTACCCTCTAAGAATTATTATAATAAGAAACAAGGGGACAAAACATGTCAACCGTCACTATATTTGACAACTTTTTAACAATCACACCTCGGTCCATGTGGCAAAGTGCAATTTGTCGGCGATGTAACGGTGTCGGACATTAATTAAGCGAGCTGGGTGTAAAAAATTGCCCACAATTATTAAAAAAAAAAGAGAAAGAATCACAACTGTTATGTTGCATCGGCCGAGATCAGCCAACTATTACTAATGTATGCGATATCGTACATGTTCTCATATTAAATATTATACAATACACCTCAAAACTCAACCAATCAATGTGTTATATTCAAGGCCCAATAATCTGGAAAATTAGCTTTGATTTCATAATGAAACATTTTATTAAAAATAATATATACGAAAGCAATCTAAATGCTGATGATGTGATGTAGTTGAGAATTAATTCACCAAAATACTAGTATTTATTTGTAGAGGAAATGTTAAACTTAAGACACAAGCAAGCTAACTCAACACAAATGGACGTGATTGGTCATATTAGACATTTGCGGTGAAATCAATTAAAACCGTTGGTAAGTTACCTGAGCATGTCTAAAGTTTGTGATTTGCTCAATGAATATAAGAATTTTTAATAGACTTTTACGCATTGAGTTTTAAAATTGCGGGCATATCTAAGATAGGGATTAATTTCAGTGCCTTATTTATATTTATTAATGGAAGAATAAACAATGTCGCATTAATTATATTTAAATAATTTGTATTCTTTCAAAGACATCACAAATTTCCTTTAACTTGAAACAGGTCAATGTTGTTATGAAACACCTCATATATTAAAGTATTAAATATTAAATGGTATCCACGATTCATCATTTAAATGTACCCAGCATTTATATTTTCATAATCTTAAGTGAAGTGTGAACATTATATTTAAATAATTGTTATTATTAATCAAATATTAACTTGAAACTTTACTTGATGTTGAGTTCGCGGTTATGGAACTGAACGCCTCAAACACAAGATGTTTAATAAATATAATTTGAAATATTTTCTTTTGTCGGTTTGTTCAACGGAATACCAAAGAGCAGGAAGTTATTGTAATATTATGGAGAAATGCATTCCTCAAGAGAAAAACTATAAACACGCATGAATATAATACAAAAAAAAAATACCGCTATTCGTGAATGTGCAATAATTATATATATTTACTATCAACAAGAGTCTGTCATCCCATTCATTGATTGCACAATCTCGATTATTGAACGTGTGCGGAATAAAATTATATATATTTTTATTTGACATGCAAGACACGACGCATTGTTCCGCTAAAGATGCACTTTAGTTTGCAGAGAAAGTGATTATTGGAGAACGTGAGAATATCTCGGCAAGGACCAATAATTTATAATTTTATAATGAAAACAGTTAGCGATACAGCCGGTTGAATATGACACCGGTTTAAGTGAGACAATGTAAAGAAAACTGCTTTACAATAGTGTAGAGTGACACTAGTAACACTGCTAGTAATGGAAGTAAAGTGTTAAAGAATTATCAAAAATATTAAATAAAAAGTGTCTTATTCGATGATTTGATTGGAGAATTGTAGAGTAAAAAGTGTGGAATTTATTTTAATTTGTTTAATAATTAATTTCCAGGGACGGCTTAGATTCAAATCATAGATTTAAATTTTTATCGCGCCACAATTCGCTTTTAATAAAATTGAAGATTTGTTGCAGACATTAGGGAAATTATTTAAAAATTGTGTGAAAAATGGAATTTTATTATTTTACAATGACGGTTTATTTTATGCATTGCCAGGAAAATCATCAGTTTCACCTTTGTTCTAATTAAAAATTAAAATAACATTAATTTTATCGGCTATTATGAAATAAGCTACAATTTTTTTGCAGATTAATCTGTGTTTTCACAATTATATTTTTGTTATTGAATCATTAAAGAATGCTTACAGTTTTACAATTTTATTTTAAGTCCTCATTTAACCCATTTCATAAATATCGGTTGGGAGATAATATTAATCGTCTTTTCCACCAATTCTACACACTACAGGGCTTCTAGTTTTTATATATATATTAATAGTATACTTCAATTTTCTTATTTCCACAATATTTATATTTCATAAAAATTTTGTCTGCTCTGTAAATAAACTCTCACGAGCATTTATTCATATACAATTAAGTTAAATCTAAAATTATCTTCAATCGGCTCGATCCATGTTTATTTGGGATTTAATTTGTTTAATACATAGATAATAGAATTAAATAATTCACATGACTAATCGACGGTTATTATCAATTTTATATAATTTTTAATAGCACTATTCCAGGATAAAACAATATATTTATTAAGGTAATCAGATTTATTTCTGGTATGTGTTATGCTTCACCCCCGTCGTCTCTCTTATCTAAGGTAATTTAAAATTAGTAAGTTGTACCTTTTGTGTGGTTAATTATTGACATGTTGGTTGGTTAACTTCCATTGACGATTCCGACAATTTCCGCTCTGTTCACATGTAATTGTAATCACAGGTGCACCTTCTCCACTAATTAGCCGAGTTTTTACCTCAGAGCCGGAAGATATTTTCTCAATCACGAAATGTCCCATTGTTATACGCCGCTCGATAATATTAACTTTAACTGTGAGTTATCTGATGAAGAGAAGTAGCGGAACTGACCTCTTATCAGGTCGAACTCCTCGGTTATGGGACATTTCGTACAATTAATCACTTCCCACGACAGATAATTTATTAAGATGCGCACAATCGTAGTTCAGTAATGTGTATTCGAGTGGGAAAGATAAAAGAGTTATCGGCCAACCTGGGAAACCAACCGTGATCCCTTTTAATTGCGGTACCTATTCGTTGCGCTAACGATTACGCTACAAATCAACATCACCTACAATGTTAAATTGAGTTATTAAATAACGTTTAAATATCGTGAATTTTGTATTATTATTGTATACTAACAAATAATTTAAATATATATATATATATCGTGACGCCTTCCCTATTGACGGGAGTCCCTTTATAAGGGGTTGGCCAGGCCACCTTGGCCTTTACGGGAGAATATAGTAGAGATGGTTTCCCAGGCCACCACACAGCAATGAGTACTTAAGATCTAGTTTGCTAAGCTAGATCTACCAAGTGACTCCGGTGCCGTGAATCGAACCCGGGAGTCTTCACTCACGAATCCGTTACACTAACCACTGGGCCACAAGGCGGCTCTCTTAATTTAAATATATAATAATTTTTATTTAAAAAAATTAAGTCTAGATCGCTGTTATTCCAAATTATACACTGTGTAAAATTCGGAATATTTTTACCGATTAATAATTGTTTTATTTCATTCTTGTGCAGTTAATTTTTTTGTACGGTAATGCCGTAAATGACTCGAGAGTTAAGTAGCACACTCATTGAAGAAACCTGCCCAAGGAGTAGAGTAACTATTATTAAAGATTAATATTATATATTAAAGGTTGGTTTCATCAAGCAGTAAGCTACTTAACTCGAGATTTATCGGTTCATTTTTAAGCAATCAATCGGTTTGTGACACAAAAATGCTGCATTTTGCTGACATCTGTATCTCGAGTTACGTAGCTTATTACTGAAGTAACTGATCCTTACTATTTCTTATATACACTGAAGTATATAATTACAAGCCTAATCACCTAGCGCAGGATTCGAACCTGTATATTGTAGGTTAATCCTATATCTTGACAGTAATTATATTTTATTAAATAATTTGAATAAATGTTATTTGTAAGTTCCACAGTCATTTTATTACTATTAGTCAAAAATAATCTGCTATAAAATTACAAATAACATTTTTCTTTAAATTGTGGAATTCCACCAAGAAGTAAACACTATCAAAAAATTTATTAAATAATATATAAACCGTCCTAAGATCCTGAATACACTTTGAGGCTTTATACATTTTTTAATTAAACAAAATACTACAGCACGCTTAAGTTATCAATGTACATATATAGCAAGAAGGAATATTTTTCTTATTGTTCAGTTTGTATAAAGAATTTGCAATGATTGTTTATACAATAATGGTATAAATGTTACAGCAATGAAAGGCAGCGAAGCTCGAAGAGGTAATTTGTGTGTAAGTTTAAGTGTAATTAGAAACAGAGAAGCATTGTGCTTAGAGGAAGGAAATGACATTGCTGTGCAGATTTTTATATAGATTGGGTGTGCAAGTGCGATGATTAGATTGAGGCTATACCTGCAATTAGTGTGAATCGCGTGCACTTGGATTATAGAAAAGATGACAATATTAAGATGGTGTGCAAGATATTGTGGACGAGAGGGTGAAAATCATAACCCATGACCGACACCATAAAAACTACACGCCAACTCTGCGAAAGCCTCTACAGCGACATTTTATAGTCTGGGAAGCAATCGTTATGATTCTGCAATGCTTTAAATATTATTAAACAAATATTCATGTAAGTATGTTTAATTAATAAATTTAATATGTTGTTTTTGTGCTTACACTTGTTTTTCCGGTTGTTTTATTCAATGGTGAGGGAATGGCGCCACGCTTAAGGGATGATCTATCTCCATAACACTAAGGAATCTTGCTTATTTCATACGAAAAAAACAAGAATAAGATTTATGGAGAATGCCGCCATGACTGTAGTTCTCAAGGACAGTTATTGAATGACAAATAATATATTTTATTCAAGCCTTTCGGACGCCATGCATGGGAATAGTGTAATCAGACAGGCTGGATAGTTTCACTTCCTGGTCGAATATATTATGATTAAATAAAAATAGCGTGTTAATTAACAGTTACGCTTGAATATAAATTAGTATCTATTTTGAGAGGTTGCTGAATTTATTTATATATGTAGATAACGAGCGTGAACGATTTATTGTACTACTTGAAAATATCGAATATACGTAGCACGCTACGCCGTAGAAGCCTACGGTTTTGTGAAATACTTTAATATAGGAAACGCCCTGACCCTTTTTAAATACTGCCCCCTGAAAATGATGGATGGGCGCCTTTTACCGCCGCTGAAAGGGAAATGGAAGCCTTATTATTTATTGTGCGATGTCTCTGATGCGAATGACGATGAAAAACTGAAAATATCGATCGTATACCCGGAAATAAAATTATATGAAATGCAATAGTAACTTTCGGGCTGAAATTCGCCAACAAGGAAACGTTTACTACTGGGTACTATTATCGATATTTCGCCATCGTATACCATTCGAGATAAAATCTCGTATATGTATTTTTCCAGACCGAGAAAAACAACCCGCATTGTTCGCATGTTTCGATTGTGAAAAGTGACACACGTGATTGGGCGTGTAATTTACTACGGCCACTTTTCGTGTAAACACTTGAATAATTTAATTTACTTTTAAATTGTTAAAGATAACGCAATCTGAAATCACATAACAAGTAGGTATTATCGTTTAATTAAAAAGTAAAAAATCATAACACAAACATTTTAAGTAGTAGATTTCAATCATAAAAATAGTAAAATGGTATTAGATTGATTCCGTAATTAATTAATTAGATATTGCATATTTGAGGTTACATGAATTATTAAGATTGTTTAATAAGCATATTAAAAAATGAGAAATCGAATTATTGTATATAATTTATATTATACCTAAATCCCAGATTAGAGATTTCGACTACAGTAATAATTGTAAATAATAATTATGTAATTATCCTGGCTTTTTGAGACTAGCTTTTTAATATAATTAAATATAAATATCTCATTTATGAAAATACTAAAATATTAACTCATCAGCATGTGCAAATAATTTTCATACATTTTTTTTGTTTGAAGTGAAATTATTATTGATTAATAGAAACAAGTGTAAAAAATTAAAAAAAAATTGTAAATTCTAGTAAAACCAGCGCAATAGCTCAGGGGATAAGGCATGGTCGTGGGTTCAAATCCCTATCAACTAAAAAAATGTTCGGTTATTACGACTGGGAGATCGGGAATAATATGAATAAAATCCTCATTGATTGTCTTGATCCAGGTCTAGTCTGATTTCCTGGATTGTAAGGTAAATACTGAGGCGATTATTAAGTCGGTGACTAGTCAAAAAGTTTTATAAATAATTTAATTAATGTTTGACCATTGCCTTGAAATAAATGTGAAAGTCAGGTATATAATTTTTCAATATCAAATTAGTGAGTTTACATAATTTAGTGTGTTAGATGTTCTTTGGGAAACCACCGGGGTGTCCCTAATTGATGTTGGCAATTAAGGAGGAACGAAATAAGAAGAATATGAATACAGTTAGAAGTCATAGTCGAAATACAATGCTCACCTCTGATATTCTTTCACACACACAGTTCATAATATTATTACATGTTTTAGTGGGAACCGAATGTTCTTACAAAAAATATTATTTCATGCGGATAATTGAGAGCGCGCTTCCGAACGTGTCCCTTCCCGTGAAAATATAATTCGAATAGGAAACACACTTTGACATCATAAATTATCGACTACGTGTACAGGTTCAAGGCTAATTCAACAATAAACGAATAAATAATACATGCAGGTCAATTGTTTAAAATGTATAACATGAGAAATGGGATAAGCCTTTTTTATTCGACAACCGGCAATTGAATCACGAGTGGGTTTTGTGTGATTTTTTAAATGAAACAATCACAGCAGATGCAAATAACACTAATATATTTTAAATAAACACGCGATGTCATTCGATGGATAAATTAAAATGCCGTTCATAACGGATATAGTTATTTTATCAAAAAGCATCATCTACTCTAGAGATTAAACAATACAGTTATTTTATAATATATTTCAATATAACTAGATTCTGTTAGTATCATTACATCTTCCAGTCTAAATTAAATTAAATTGTGTTCAATTAACAACATTCGTCAGTCATTTTTAAACGGTAACATAGTAAAATTTAAAAAATGATGAGTTCGCCCCTCTGGCTTAAGTGGTCTTTTCTTATATAGCAATGGGTCCATTCTTTGACCTAAAAATCGCATTTTTTTTAAATTGTGTATTTATTTCAGATGTTTAATAACAAAATTTGCCACTGATTCTTAAAATGTAAAAAAAAATATTAAAATTTTACACCTTGTTCGCTACTCTGGTTTTCATATATTACAATGCGAATATTTTGACCTTAAATCTCATATATTTTTAAAAACATTGAAGCAATTTGTGTAATGAAGATATTTCCCAATGATCCTTAAACTGTAACACAGTAAAATAACAAATTTGAATGCTACACCTTGTTGAGTTTTCTCTCTGGTTTCCTACTATTCGTATATGGCAATGTGAATACTTTGACTTATTTATCGCATATATTTTTAAAAACAAATTGAGGCAATGTTTTTTATTAAAAATATTCGCCGATGACACACAGTTAAAAAAATAAAATGCCACACCTTATTGGCTTCCTATGACTTATATTTAGTCTAGCGTCTATAGTTTGATTGATTTTATAATTTCGCGAATATGATGATGTAAACTAGGCATCTTTATACGAGCCCCATCTGAAAAAACAATGTATAATTGCAAGACAATGGGTAGCAGGTTCCCGTCCTGATGATGGTTGAAGTGTGCACTCTCTCACGAGACCTTGTAGTGAAAAATTACTTGCACACTAATGGCGAATAAACCTGCATTGTACTAACTGACTGACTAATTGCATAACAATATATTCTTTAATCACGGCTCTCATTGAGAGAGATATCGTTCCGTAATAGAAATGCTACCATTCTTCATTCGTATGGCCCACCGGCAATTATAATTGAAAATTAAAAAACAACAGTTAACGTGTGGGAACATACTTTCAAATATAATACAACAATGCACATTTTCATTTATTATCACCGCTAACGAACCAAAATAATTCATTACGTACGAAACGGGAACACGGAGAATTTCAATCCGAATGCAGCTAGCTTACCTGAAAAGACAGAAAATATATAATTAGTTATTAGTGATTTTAGAATCCGTCCAATGAGAGAATGGCACCGAATACAAGCGCCAATCAGGGAGAATGTGTGGATGTTTATTTTTTATGAAATGAAAGAATGAAAGGGACAATTTATTTTTTATATAAAACTACTTATACATATAGTAGAGGTGAGATTTGCTCATATTAAACCCAGTAAATAATAAGTTTCCGAAAAACTAGCAAATGAAAATAGACGATCAGGAAAATATGGATTTAATTTTAAGTAGATAATTGTAGACACTTTATATGTAAATTAGAACAAACGTATAACCAGACCCAAGTCCAAGTAAGTGTAATGAAGTGCTTTGACTTATTCGAGCTCTGGAACGATTATCTTTATAATATCCCTTTATAATTGTATTATTTTTTCAATTCTCTGATATTTACACAACATATATTATGATATACATCTACACTTATCATTCATCAAATATTATATTCATGGCACAAACTATAAAATTAAATGTATTTTTATAATTATTATAGTACTATAATAAAATTCATATTGAATAATATGTTATCCCATACATTAAAGCAATATAAGCTCTACGATTGTAAGCAACTGAAAACCTTTTTTTTCACCGTCTAGGTCGAGGTTTATTAACAATCCTAATATTTCGGATGTGTAGAGTAACGTCAATTTTACAACCTATTAATGTGTACCGGTAGATTTCTCATTTGACCAATCATATGCGTTTGCTGATTTACAGGCGTTTACTCTACACACTCCTCGCATAAGAAATAATGGAAAATCAAAATTGAAGCCACTCATACCCAGGCATACGTCACCGTAAACGTACACCGTAAATACTATAGTATAGTTACTTAGCTACACTTATGATCGGTTTTTTGTTACTTGATGAATCAGGCGAGGCACTAATTAACAAAAAAAAACGATCAAAAGGACAGTAAAGCAACTCTATAACCGTCTTTAGAGTGTACGTTTATGGCGACGTACGCCCAGGAATCCCAAGCTTAATATTTGTCTTGGCTTAAGATAATGGACTGGGATTTTACTAATACGTGTAGATTGGATCATGTGTATGTTTCAATATATTATATACAAATTGGTACGGTAGTTTAATGAGATGATTATGTATTGACAGAATAACGATTTTTACCGATGCCTGAAAAAATCGCCTGTAATATATCGTACACACGTTTCAGCTTGCGTAAACAAGCTCGGATGAATAACACACGCCTTCTAAAGAGATCAAGTGACGTAAGATTGTTTTGAAGTGAGTAAATCAGACTTACACGAGCAATCAGCCAGTATTATTAGTAGTCTATATATTTGGAGGCATTTGACTTGAGCACAGTTCATCTATAACTACTCGTTGACCAGAAGACGTGTTGCTGGTGATCAAGTTGAAGAGCAACTGACTTGCTGGGGGTAACGCACAAATAGACACGCTGATTCACAAGTCTGCGAGTTTTCCACACTCACATCTTCCCACTTTCACCATATACAGGGTGTTCTGCTCAAATGCTAATCATCAACAAGGATACATGCGGTAAATCGCCCGCAAAAGTTCGCGTTCTCAAAGGATGTATGCCTTGGTTACACTAGTTTGCAGGTACAGTGTAACCACTGCATTATTCACAACTACACGGTTTTCATCTTCTTTATAAAAAATCAATCCTGGAAACCTTATCCTTGAAATATTCTTATTTTATATATTTAATTTTCCACATTGCACATTGCACATAATCCATTCCATGTCGTATGAGAAATCCAATATACTCATTGTTTCTTATAATTATCGAAATTACAACCTCATCGCAAGTAATTTATAACTTGAAATTCACTCTATTAAAATATAAGAAATAAAGTGCATTTTTAAAACTATTAAAAAAATATCATTCATACACTTCTATACAATATGTTTTTAATTGAACTTAAAATATTTTAAAAACTTACAATATATAAAAAATTATAACAGGTCAAAAAACTACATAAATTAAGTGTACAGTATTGCCATTCGATACTAATATATTATACTTCCTCAATAATAATAACCGAAGATTCTCAAACTGTCATATATTTTATTATTATTACGTTTTTTATATTGTAGTGAGTCTAATTTTTTTAGGAAAATCAACTATTAAACTATCCTTAAAAGTGCGCTGTGATTATTTTTTTAAATTATTTCCATATAAACGACGCTCGGAAGAGCTTTTTTATAGGCAAAAACAATAGTAATAAGAATATAATAAATAGTAAAAGATAAACAAAAATGAAAAGTGCATATATAAAAATAAATAATAGTATTATAAAAAAATGTTTCTATAAAATATATTAAGGTGTAGGAAGCAACTTATAACAAAATATGTAGAATTTGATGAAAAAATAATTACTACACAATATAAAGATGAATAACCGTTATTATTGATTCTAAAATATATAATTAAATTGTGATTTGTGTTATAAACATGCTTTATCAAGTGGTGAGTTTATTTAGTGCGTACGCCAGACGCTAAACTATTTCAAGACAGACGCACAAGTTCAAAGTTACAAGACCAAAAACATCGCTTCTGGACAAATCGACAATATCGGGAGAATAATTTATTAAACAAGGATGATTATAGTAAGAAACGTGACAATTAGTCTGGTATGTGACTATTTCGCCACGTTTTTGGCTACCGTACAAAAAAAAGTAAACCGTTTATCGCACCAAGAAGATCACCAGGCTTTTCTGAAACTTTCATCATCGAGCTATTTAAAAGCGAGACGTCTTCTTAAACACGCGACACTGTGCTAATTTTAATAATGATAGATATATTTGTATTACGAGAAGCTTCCATAAAGGGATGAGTGTTAAGCTATGGTGTATTTTTTCGTAAGAAAGCAGACAGAATAAGAATAATAGGAGTCCACTGGAGGGATTCCGAAGGCCAGAGCTGGTGCAAAAGTATATTTTCGGCTTATATATGCCAAAACAAACAGACAGATTATTTGGCGTCGCGGCGCCTCTGATTGGTTAAAGACAAACTTTGATACTTCCGGAACATTTCACAAAACCTTACCCAGGAAAAAATATGAATATTGAATAAAATTTCAATTAATTTATAATCATCAATAGTATAAATTGTATTAAAAATAACCATACAGTTATCATATTTAATGTGATCAATACCAATGAAGGCTTTTACATGGAATATACTTGCATATTAATAAAAAATTACAATAGTTTCACTTTGGAATTGAAATGCGCTTATATCGAGAATGCTTAAAATATAATAAAATACCACTAAAACTATGATAAATATATCTTATATTGTAAAAATGTTCCGTTAATACCCAAAAATTTAAATAGATAAATAATACAATAATAAATCAACATGCGCTCATATCGCGAATGCAAAATGGGCTGTAAAAAATCATGATAAATAAACATATAATTATCTGGCTACAATATTAAAATAATTTACTTGAAATCAAACAACAAAATAGCAATCAAATCTTCCATTGAATGTTTAAAAAGCGCGTCCATCGTTTTACATACAAATATTAAACTATGTTTTTAATTTAAATAGGAAGTTTCTTATAGAGAAACGATGTAAATCATTATTTTTAAAAATTGCAGTGAAATCAGCGAGAGTAATCCTAGGTTCTAATCTATCTTTCGAATGTTGATTTTTTTTTAATGTATCATAAAGTATTTAATGCGCTATAAAATAACACTGCGCGTCATTTAAGCAACCGAGACTCATTAATTTGGAAACGAATAAAAATCACTTAAAACTTTCTTTGTCGGCCGACGACAATTAAAAGTGTGGAAATTCGCAGACGATTTGTGGAGTACAATGGGGGATTATAATAATAAAATATGGAAGTCATCAGACAGGCGGTTGACTTTTCAGACATAACACTGAAAACACACGACGACCGCCGTTTATTTCAAGGTTGACGGTCAAGTGTGGCGTTACAAAATAAATACGGATGACAAATTAAAATATTCGTCTTCAAAGAGAGAGTAACATTTTTGGGATGTTGTGTTATCCTGCATGGATTACACACAGTCTTTGTCGGCTATTAATTTATTGAAATCGCGTAGTTGGAGACGGATGTTGTTAGTCCCGATGTCGAGCATACTTAGTTATATCCATGTCTTCTATATTTATATATAAGACTGTCGCTATTTCAGACACATTCATTAAGGTCGACAGATACTTAAACGGTGGAGAATTGAAGGACGTCTTGTTGGGTGGTCGGTCACTAGATCACTATCCATATTTATCGATAACTACATATTGTATTTAACTACTCCTTACACTGAAATATTACATTTTAAATTTCCATCATTGCAATATGGAACCCCATCTAGTAGCCACTTCAGGATAAAATTTACAACCTTGAATGTATGGATCAAAACGTTCAATTAGGAAGTATTTGAAGCCATAAGTCTCATTTCCTAGGTTATGTTGTTAAATAAACTACTGTTTTAAAATAACCATTGGTTGAATAATGATTAATGTATACTTTTTACGACACAAATTGAATTTAAACTTTAGTTAGTAACACTGGAGTACTAACCTAACCTAAACCAACTCAATTCAAAATACATGGCATTATTTAGTATTGCGAATGCAAAAAAGGGTTGAAAAATAGTTTTTTCAATTAATAACTATTTACAATCGGCAAAAATTTATTAATTTAATATCTTGCTATATTAATATATTTTAATTAATATTAAATATGCAATTAGCAATCAATATGTTAGGAGCAAATCCCAATTTAAATAATTTCGGTATTAATATACAAATATTAAATTCACAATGCCGTTTAATAGGTCATATATTTTATAAATGTATGCCTACTTTTTAAATATGAATTGTAAATTTTGACGCTATTACATTATTAATATATTTTATTTAAATCAAATCTCGTAAATGAAGGTTAAAAAACCGCGTCCATTATATATATACAGTAGGCAGATTCTGGATTAATTTAAATGTTAATAAATTATTTACCCTCAAAATTCCACCGATAATTGGTGAATAGTTAATGAATCAACACATTCCAATTAATTTAAGGCATTTATTTTTTTCCCATTTGTGAGACAGTTCAAGATAAAAAATAAACAACAGGTTATGTGGAAGTAAAATATTGTTCGCAAATGAATTCATTAAATGAGTATATTGAAATTAAATCTTCCCACACAAATATCCACGTGTCCATAATTCACATGTTACCCACACCTTATCTTATTGTTGCTTCTGTCCAATTCAATTTGTTACTTATAAATATGCGACCTAAGTAGACATCTTAATAAATTCTCTAATGTCTGCCTGTGATTTATCACAAGAAAACCTTCTCATGGAGACAGGTGGTTGGGAATTGGACGTGTTTAAAAAAATTAACTACTTCATAACTGTACAATGCGGCCATTTATCACCGTCCGAAATATATATTTTTTAATAAATTCACATGCTCTTTAAATAGTGAAAAATATATGTATTATTTTAAAGGATTACGAAACGCGCTTCGTAAGAGTGAATAAATCCATTTCGAATTGATCATTCGACATCCAAAGTGAGAAAATGCAGAGGCGTAGAGTGGCCTACGCTTTTTGCAAAAAAGAATTTGATTTACTATGGAATGCGATCGAGTTTGACAGGTTTGATGGTTGCATTCGTAGGAGTCGAACCTGTATCGCCATTTGTGGCACAAGTTTGCTTACAAGAAATTATTGTTATCTCCCAAATTGGAGGATTTATTCAAATCAACATTGATTTACGTCTAATACATTCATTCAAAACCAATCCCAGAAAGATACAATTTATTTAAATATATACTTGACGGTGTTCGAATAATGATTGAACTGACTTTGAAATGCGATAATCGCTTAGAATAAACATACACACTTCTATTCATTTCATATTTAATAACATTCAATATAACAAATTATATTACATAATTATTAATTATACTATATGGAATTTTAATAATCGACAATTTGTTAAAAAATAATAAATTAACTACAGTGCCTACTTAATAAAAATATTCCTTTTATTTATTTTTAAAATGGTGATTTACTTAACAATAATTTTTTTCCATCGAATTGCTTAATTTTTAATTAAAAATTACAGTTTGGCACACCTGTTAGTGGCAAAATTATTTTTCTATAATAATAATAAGCCGCTGTCAGTCCATAATAATCGGAAATAAAAACTGTGCAATACATTATATTTTTAAATAGGGAAAAAAGGCCACACAGTATTATGAATTGTACAAATTATATAAAAAATATAATAAAAAAAATTAAATATAATTAAATTAAGTGAATCCACAGATATATATTAGATTTACATCAAAACTTGTGGGATTTATCTTTTTTATTTTATTTATATTTTTGCATAAATAAAAAATGCAGAGTAATACTTATTTTAAGGGGGCGTAGAGTGAAAACAAAATTATTAAAATAATATATTATTATTGCACAGTTTATTGTGGGCTTTTAACCAAAATTGCAGTTGGTAGTGAATTATTTAATGCGTGTATCAAATCGTTTCGGTGAAAAGGGGATTCATATTTGTCGGTACTGTATATAATATTTATTTGTCATGACTTGTAAGGAGGATCGTATTTATTGTTTTATGAAGGCATCGCATATTAATGGAGAAGCCTATTAAAATTCGAGCAGCATGTCAGCAGCGGCCAGACTATAGTCGAAAATAATTCACAGCACAATATGGCGAGGTTATAAATATTATTTGTGGTTTCCTTGTAATATTTGGAGATCATGAATGAAGAAATGCGAGATAGCACGTGTTCTAAAGTGGCCAATTCTATATTTGCGATCCGCAATGACGTGTCATCTCGTCAGCGAACCGCGGTAGACATCGGCCAGACATTGTCATGACACTTTTAGAATCGGCAGAGGTGCTCAACCATCATATTATCAAATAATTATTACAATTTCTTTATTATGCATAAGTTTTTACAAAGATTGATAGAACAAAACATCTTTGGAAATATACTTAGGTGTACAGAGTATATACATCTTCTTACCTATAACTAACATGACAATGTTTTATTTAAATTTGACATGAATAATACTATTAAATTATAGAAAGAATGGGAAAGATAATAAAAACCCATTTACAAATTTGAAGATTAATAAATAATAAGAACTAACAAATGGAATATTAACAAAGCAGTTACAAAATATAATGCTTAAAAACTAAATAAAAATTTGTTTGGGTAAAACCAAATTTGACTTGAGTGGATTATTAGAAAATTTTATTTTTTATATTATCAAACAATTACAATTTAAAATACTTATCCGCAATAATATAATTAAAAACAGTAAAAATGATTCGGTGAATATTTAATAAAAAAAGAATTTCCCTTGATTCTTATATTTGATAAAACTAGCGTTTTATAAATATAAGGGATCCTATATTGTCAGGGGTTGAAATTTACCATACTTTCTATTATTTAATATGTATATCAAATGAAAATGTTATTAAAATTCAAGTTATTAAGATTCAAAGTTATTAAGATTTGAGTAAAAAAAATATTACACTAAAATGACTAACTTCCCGACTAACCCAATCATAAGACATGTAAATAAAGCAAAATATGCCTCGAGGAAACCTAAGTTCATTTTACCAATGGACTAGACAAAATTGATAATATTTTTAAAAATAAGGTGTAAATTTCTAATAATCCACTCAACTCAAATTTGGTTTTACCCAAACGAACTGTTATTTAGTTTTTAAGAATTGTATTTTGTAATTGTTTTGTTTATATAGCTTTTATTGTTGTTATTATATATTAATCTGCATATTTGTAAATGGGTTGTTATTATTTTCCCATACTTTCTATTATTTAATAGTATTTTTCATGTCAAATTCAATGCTCTAGTGGTACTGCAGTATGATATAATAATAATATGTATTTATAAATAAATAAATTACCCGACCCCAGGAAGTGTAAAAACAATTAAAATTTTTAACTGAACACGTATAACAAAATTAATTTTATTAGACCATTTATATATAAAAATGGTTTTTGCACTTCCTATTCTAATCAATTAATTAAGGCATAAATCTTTACTCATTGGACAATATAATATACAATTTAAAAATCTGTTTAAATCATACATCGGACCGTTAATAATAAAGAAGTGTTTTAGTGAAATGTTATAAAGGAAAGGCGTTCATGGAGGCTAATTTACATTCATTATTACCGTTTTATTAAAGCGAGCGCGTTCTAATTAATTTAGTCCGCGCATATATTAAAGCCGAACCACGTGGGAACTATTATAATAAAAAACTAAAAATAGCCTAATCGGCGAGTTTAATTGGCTTGAAAAAGGTTGTGGATCCGTCATCGTTGTCCACGTATTTCAAGTATTCTAAGACTGTGTCTTTAAGCGGCACAAAGAATGCATTTGCCCCCAGCAAGTGCAACACTGAATATTATCAGAATATTGTTGAAACAGATATGGTATTCTGTATTTTATTTGTAAGAAGTCAGATTGGTCGCGGTGCGAAGCCTGGGAATGTTTTCCCATGACTTTGCCTTTAGTTCCGACTACAATAATGGCCATGTTTATAAAGGCCCTTCATTGATCACTTCATTCAAATATTAAACTACCGATAATTAGCGGTTAAAATAACACCCGAACTGGATTGTACTTAATTTTATATCGTGCTCGTAAACATTTTATATTACGCCAATTAATCGATTCTCCATATTCTTCCGTTTTAATAATAAAAAATTATCCAACATTTTTTTTAAATTATGACATCATATTTTTGGGATTTCTTTTGAATAATGTACAGATTTAGTCAGCTCGTATTTATGCTTGTAGCATTAATAAATGCCCCTTAGAATGGTTTAATTATAATTAAAATCTATTTTGTGATAAAAATGTAAGGATTTTGTAAGAAAAGCAAAGTGAATAGATAAGGATTTATTAAATTTGATTTCCGCAAAAGACTGAGCCAACTTAAAGGCAAGTAGAATGATGTCAAATTTTGAGTAATTTACAAAACATAATTTGGTTAGTTGGTATTTATACATGCAGCATACATACATACCCTTTCGAGTCTTGGAATAAAAATATTGTTGTTAGAAAAAAAGGAATTTGTATGAAAAGCAAGGGGAGAAGTTAAGGGTATATTAAATATTAATTTCGCAACAGACCGGGCCAACCCGAAGGCATTACAATGGTGTAATAGTTTGAGGATTGACTTGGAATAATTTATTTCCTTGGGTATTTATGCATGCAGCATAAATAAATACCTTTTAGAATGGTTTAATATAACTTAAATTTCAGAATAGAAATATGTTTGTAACCAAAAAAGGAATTTGTGTGAAGGAAGAGATTGATTTGGAATAATTTATTCAGTCCTTTCGAATGGTTTCATATAACTGTTAAAATAATTTGTTGTAAGTTTGATGAAGGAAATGCAAGGGGTGAATTTCGAGTTCCACAACAGACTGGGCCAAGCCTAAGGCTGTACTGAAAAAGCTTGAGACAAAAGTAGTATTGTTTGCATAAACTAGTTTAGTTTATTCGTACATTTCTCGCAGGTAAGTTGCATAGATGTAAGAGAGAAGTGCAACAGTTCCGATAGTTGGACACCACGCTCTAAATACCAAACGAGCAATTTAATCTAGAAGCACACACTCGCCGGTTAATCTACAAGATAACTGTGTGTCTTACATATATATATATATATTTCGGTTAAAATAGACCGGAAACCTCAGGTTGTCCTGGGAAAGATCGGTCGAATATGCAAATCTAATTATTAACAAGGCTAGCTTTGTACGGGTGTGGTATTAAGAATTCCTCGTGCGTTCCAGACATGATGGATGTCTTCCAGAGAGAAGTGCCCGCCTTCCTGACGATGAGGCGGGGGTGACGACGCCATACTTATTACGCAGTTCAAATAATAATCGTTAGTGAAACAATTTGGAGACAAAGAGGAGCCTTTGCAGGTCGGAGGGCTGATGCAGACCACCGGGGAAGTAAGCTTGTGGAAGAAATAAAAAAGAAAGCCTGAGATAAGTCGATGGTACCGAGCCACGTTTTGCATCCGAATGTGTTTACAACGAACCACAACAACTACACATAATTAGAAATATTGCAAATATTTTAAATAAGCTTACAAATGCCCAGAGACGAGATCGTAAAACTACAATCAGAAGTAGGGAGCGAAAATGTTAACTTAGCCAGACACGTTCAAACATAATTTATTAATAAACTTTAGTTGTACGTGTAGTGCCTTTATTTTTTTGTCAAGATTTGTATGAAAAAACAATTCATTAAGGTCATTTTTTCCATGCATAGTAAATTTGTAATAGTTTAGACTAAATGACGTCATCAAAATATGTCAAACGACTATGCTACCAATCACAATTATCTACTGTAATTTGATTGCTCTTAGCGTGTCTATTTGTTTGACATTTTATTTACAAATTTAAAAAAAATACATATTTATAAGGCACATGTTCAAATTCTGTATTTTGTATAATTTTATTAAAAATAATTCGAACATAACATGAAACAGTGTAAAATAACTTCAATCTGGATCGCTGTTATTTCATTTTTATTCGAAAATTCTACAGTATTTAAAACTTGGAAATATTTACACCTATTACTGGTCGATTCATCATAGTTATTTTTTTGTAAAATCAACTAGTTTGTACAGTAATAGTAAGTAGCTTATTGTTTGAAGAAACCTGCCCAAATAATAGAGTATCTCCTGTCACTGGTTAATACATTAAGCGTTAGTTACAGTAACGTAGAGTTGTAGGTTCAATTTTGTGCAATCAATTGGTTTGAAGCTCTGAAATACTGCACTTGCTGAAATTTGCCCTCATTACTTCAAGCTGTTATTGAAATAACTTCTCATCTAACACGATTCCATAAAATACAATGCAGTGTGCGGTGGCCTTTATAAGACATGGAGGGAGGTCCTCTTAGTTGCAGAATTGAGACATTCTTGTTATACAAAGCGGATAGGCAGACTAAGTAAGTGAATATCTTCAAACAAATAAATAACCGGCAAACCTGATACACTACAAAGTATATAAAAAACCAGGCCACACATTGTGCTGCCGTCATTACGTTCACATCTTATTCATCCACAGAGCCTCGATCAGATCGATACGCGGCCTGGACTCAAATATTATTATCATATACAACTCAATTATCGTATTATTTGTAGGACAAGACTAACAATCGGGTAACCAATCACAGGCATTCACGGAAAATTAATTTTAATAAATCCTGTCGCATGTTTGTAAAGATATGGATAATTTGTCTATACACGCACATGACTATTATTTTAGGTAAGTAGAAGAAAATTATTTATATTATTATTAATAATATGGCATTAATCAACTTGATAGTTCGGGGGATAAGATGTGTGGCTACAAATACTGTAGTCATGGGTTCAAATCCCGTTTAAAAATTGAATTGAATTGACCGGGAATAATATTAAAAAATCGTCTTGATCCAGGTTTACTCTGATTCCCTAGATTGTAAGGTAAATACTGAGTCGATTATTAAGTCTATGACCTGTATAAGAATTAAAAAGTTCTTGTGTCTAAAAACCTTACCTCTAGGCGCGTATAAATATAATATATATAATTGTCTAAGGTGTGTGTATGTGCGGGTCCTTCAACCATCAGTGTTAACAGATGGAAGAATAATTTTCATATAATTAATATATATCTAAAATCTCGAAACGGGTATTTTAATGCTAATAATATTAAATAAATTTCAAAATAATATTAGAAATATTTAATAATGCATAATAAGTGACAATCTCATTAAACAGTATTTATTGGGAGATTCGCTTTTTAAATATTGTGATAAGTGTTGTCATCATACGAAAACCGTATTAAATTATTTTATTTAAAAAAAATAACAAATTGAAAATTTCAATTAAAATTACCCTAGTAAATAAATATTGAGAATATGATACATTTTCAATGTATATGGGAACAAATGGGGAAATTTTACAGTGGATATTATCGCTTAATACGTAAAAAAATACTTTATTTAAATGACGTGTAACCCTTTCGAATTTCTGAAGGGTTACGGTTATTATTATGATTTTAATTAACAAACGGTTGTGAAAAGTAGGTACAAGTGAGCAATAAAACACGATATGAGGTCTCGGGTGATTTTTTTGTTGTTGTGTTGAAGCTATTAATTTAGAAGTAATATGATGGGCGATGATCGGGAAGCCAATTATCGGAGTAAGGTAGCTGAGGAGTATTTCTAATACGTCACTGTCGGTCAGCAATGGCTATGTGGGTGGTAGAGAGGACTCGAACCCGGTACCTCACCTTGTGGCCCAGTGGCTCAATCACGTATATGCCTCGGCTTAATTCGATCGTGACGCCGCCCTCGACAATTAGAACATCGTTTGTCCAAAGGGAACAACTAATCGATCCATTTCGAATCAGAATCCGATAGGAATTGACCGAAAAATAGACCACTACACAATTCGTAGAAAAGACAATCTCATGGATACAAAAAAATACTTACTTTCACTCGAGGGAGGAACTACAGTAGACTAGCTTAAATTTCCGGAAAAATGAAAGGAGTAAAAAATATTTTAATATATGTTAAAAAAACTTATCAAATCAAATATTTCTTTCAAACACGCAGTAAGCGAGTTTGCATTGTCGCGTGTCTGTTAAATACGCCATGCACTAATAACCTGTATTTATTGTTTGGAATGGGCAGACGAAATCAAAATATTTATTGCTACTAAAATACTGTTGTGTAAATTAGGGAATACAGCATTCTTTTATATTTAATTATTTTACAAACCCTTTTAGAATTAAATCGTGTAAAAAAGAATGTATATTTTGTTTAAAATAATTATTTTTGTGGACGATTAAATGAATATACAATATTCTATAATGTTTTGGTTTTTTTATTACTGAGCTTGGAAATTAAACACATTTTTTTTTAATTTGAACTCAATAATTTACTGGCGATAAACAAATTTTTTTACAATATCTATTTTAATTTTATATTGACAAAATATTTACATACATATCCATTGGAACGAGGTATCAATTTCTAGGCTCTGCTGTATTTATAAGGCAGTTTCATCAAACAGTGAGATACCTAACTACTATATTAGGGTAATTTTAATTGAAATTTTCAATTTGTTAATGCTATGCTTGGTTTTTAAGTTAGACAGAAATGAGTTGTTTATTTTTTCATTCAGAAAAAGTTTGAATTTTCAAATTTTTTTTAAAGTAGATTATTAATATAATAATTTAATACGGTTTTCATATGATGACAATACTCATCACAATATTTAACAAGCGAGTTTCCCGATAAATACTATTTTTTGAAATATATCTAATATTGTTTTGAAATTAGTTTAATATTATTATCATTAACATACCCGTTTTGAGATATTAGATATGTATTAATTGTAGTAAAATATTATTCTTTCATCTGGTAACACTGACGGTTGATTGATTGATCCGTACAGACATATAACATACACACACGTTCAACAATCATAGATATAATAATTGATCATTGATGAAACCTTAACCAAATTAAACAGCATGTTCGCAACTGACACAAGCTCTACAAGATACATTTAAGATACAAGTACAATTTAGATGAGCCCAAATAGTATGACGTCCAAAGCCAAACATATTCGAAGAAAGAGTCAATCACAATAGAATTTCATGCGTGAAGCTGTCGAAGCGTGGTAAAAAATGATTCTTAGTCTGGTATGCAATATCACTTTCGCCATCGCTATGTTTCCATTTCATCGAGTCTGTATAGATGGTATCTTGATGGTATTTGTTGTTTGATAAAGAGGCGCTCACACCACCTGATTTGCATACAATTGTGGAAAAGAAGAGACCTCCTTGCAGACTATGGCCAATATCCTCTCTGGACTAACATTACATACATTGACTTGCTTTCTTCATAAATAACCACCACACTGTGATCATTGCACTTTAGACTAGTTCTAGAGGATTAGATTATAGACCAACAAGGGGGAGTGCCAAAAAAAGTTTCAATTATTCACCATCGTTAACTCAAAATAATTTAAAATAATCGATTTGGTCATACAGTTAACATTAGTTATCAATCTAAACCGCTTTTTGCACTTCCTCCCCCCTAGGACTAATTATATGACACTTGGAATAATAATTTCTCACAAAGACACTAGAATCTAGCGTCTTTTGCATCCCACGTTAGTCTCAATTAATCTCATAACTATCCATTTAAGCCAACCTTTCATGATTTTCTTAATAATGAGCCTAAATTTTTACTTAATAAAAAGTCCACTGTATAAAATAAAATATTTGGTATTTTTAAACTAAGCCGCTAATTAATGTATATAAGCAATCTGTTATGTGTAGGTATATTTTTTTTTACTTAATAAATGATAAGAATATGCAATTTCGTAATGATTTAGCCGCATTTGATCGTGCCAACCAATAAACGGAATATCAATCAGCGACAATTCTAGTCGATGGAGTCACATATGGATCAAACGAAAAGCCGAAAAGGATAGCTATTTATCAAAATTAGAACCTATTATTTAATCCCGGTTCAAGGTACAGCGGATTTTATAGTATATTTTTTATTAAACTTACCCAATGAAGCTTCTTGGCTTAACTGCTAATAGAATCGCATTAAAAGAGAGCTGTTCTTACCTGTAAATAATAAAATGAATCAATTAAAATGATGTGATTGCACACCGAAGAGGTATGATTAAAATAGAGCGGGCGGGGTAATAAGTATGTATAGTAAATTAAAATTCCCCGGGAGCATATTAATTAGGTAGGTGCAAGTGCAGACACGAAAAGGTAAGTAAGTAAGTAGGCATATGATATTATAAAGAAACACTATACTGTATAATTGCCTCGTAATACAATAAAATTGGACGGGACTCCATCAGGAAGGAGAAGAGGAACTACCAGGCCTCATGAATTAAACATTATTATACACACGACCCAATTATTGCCCTCTAAAATATATTATATTATACACCTAACATTCCACCAAGGATGGATTGAAAAAATATATAAACATGATGTTTATAAAGATATGAAAGACACAGAATCTAAAGCTCCCACTTTAACTTCAACTGGGTGGGTTAATTGTAACCACTATTTAAAATTATCACTATTCTTATAACTAATTGCGCAAATTATCTTGTCTATTTTTTACAATTAAAAAAACAGAATATGTAATATCCACGTACGTTATTCTCCATTCATTTAAATATGGATGAAAGTTATCGCACTGGTTATTTAGCTTTCCACAAAGAGATTTTTTAGTGAAAGTAATTGATTCGCGAAAACTTGCGAGTCATTGATATTTTTGCATTAACTAAGAAAACACCTATTGTTGTTTTCATTTTTTATTTCTAGTGTGTGTATAGGAAATTTCAAGCAAAGGCGAGCTAATTTAACAATGTCCATTATTGGTAACGTTTCAAAACTGAACACCTCTACGAGTCTAGAGATTGAAATACGTATTCAAAATTATGTGTGTCTATTCCTATATGCACCAATACAATAGCACGACTCACCAACACACTCTCGTATAGAATAACTTGGATAAAAACACACTTAATCAATCTTATTAAGACTTTTTTATGTAAATGTCAAACGGTTATTATATTGAATAAATAATAACTGAGGGGATAATGTTCGTGGCAAGAAATACTGTGGTCATGGGTTCAAATCATGTTATTGCGCTTGAGAGACCGAGAATAATATTTATAAAATCCCGATCGATCGTCTGATCAAGGTTTACTCTGGTTTCCTGGATTGTAAGGTAAATACTGAAGCGATTATAAAGTCGGGCAGAGACGCTTCGACAGTGAAATGTAAAACTAGTAATAGTTAATTAACACGTTGTTGCGTCTAAACATCAAAATTGTAATTATGAATAAAATCTCCTTACATAAATAACAATTAATATTAGAATGTATTAGTAAGTTAATTAGAAATGAGCAATGAAATTTTATGTATAGAAGCGCCATGCAATATTGCGTCGTACATTGGAATATGCCCGGTCACTTATACATGTATAACATGAATTAGCGAGGCGGTAGAAGCAGCGCCCCAAGCGGCTGACACACGAAACCTTTGGTGCTACATCAGCTCATCTGTGCCTGCTATGGTTTTGAAGTATTATTGGCATCTCTCTATATATAAGCTCATTGAAAATGAGTCTTCCAAATAATTACTGATACTGAAGCAATGATAATTGTATCAAGACAGCGGTCGTTCTGTTGTTGAACCGAGTATAGATAATAGAGGTGATAGGGGCAGAGGCGCCACATATCCAGTTGTACACATTTAGGGCCGCCCTTTGAGTGTGAGAATGTTAAATGCTTCCGCAAGATTGATCGATAGCTGCCATATTTTGGGCTCATTTCTACTGTACAAGAAACACAATATCTCCACAGTGACTATTATTAAGAAACTCACGTCCTGATGAATCACTGTATATCCGGTTCATTGTGTTTGCGCTGCTCAATCAGTACTACTAGCTTTGATACTAATTATTAATTCGGAGTATGAGACTCGGACCGACAATACAAGACACGTGTTTATATATTGCCTCCTTGTGAAAAACATTATATATTAAAGTTAACTTTAACTGACAAATCTGTTCAAGAGTCAATAAATGCAGACTCTTATAGTGGGACTTACGCAGACGACACAATGTCATATTTTATCTAAAGTTTAACATTTAAGGCCATATTCAATATAATAGCGTAATTAGTGTATGTGTGTGGTACGTATGCGTGTACACCAATACTAACAAGCTCTAGTCTATTTGTACACAGACGATTCCCTAAAATTATTATATTGAATACGACCCTTACCCTACAGACCTTCTTTACTCGAAATTATTTATTTATTCAATAAAAAATGTAAATTAATTAATTTGGCATTGAATTGAAACCAGTATTTACACTTCCGCCCCCTATTTGTCGTAATATCTATCTAAATTTACGTTAAAAATGTTCATATTAGAAATAATATACATTCTGTAATATCAGCATAGAAACCTAATAATAGATTGTCTGACAAAAGACTTGTGCTTCTGATTATATTTAATTAGTATTTATAAGAGACTTCAAATGGAACATAAAAAAAGACAAATGTACTGGTTGATTGGCAGACATTCCCAACTCACACTTACAAACAAGCTATTGCTGTATAAAGCAATAATTAAACCCATTTGGACATATGGATGTCAACTGTGGGGGACAGCTAAGGATACTCATATCAGCAGTATCGACAGGTTACAAAACAAGACCCTGAGAGCAATTTTAAATGCTCCATGGTATGTACCCAACTGGGTCCTATTACAGGACTCTAAAACAATGACAGTACGCGAAGAATTGAAAAAATTCAGCGAAACGTACCAAAGTAGATTAAAAAGTCACCCGAACGTACTAGCGAGGGACTTATTGACCGTAGACTACGCAAGACGTCTACAAAAATACAGACAACTTGACTTGCCAGCAAGATTCAAGGACTGACAATGGTGTTTACTTGATAAAACAAGTATGAACACTTGAACACTTATAACCTAAACACAACGCCGGGATTGAGTCGTCACTGGACAACCAACCCTCAAGACAATGTGACAACAGACGACGAGTAAGATGTCTTTAGACAGGGTACTCAAAATTATAAATCAAAAAAAAAAAAAAAAAAAAAAAAAAAAAAAAAAAAAAAAAGTATTTATAAAATAAGAGTACTTTTATTTATTTGGAATTGAAAAAAAGGTTCCGCGGTGTGTTACACCTGTTGGTAAATTAGGTCGCATTTAAGCAGGTAAATTAGGTGGCTTTTGAGTATGCGTTAAATTTGAGATTTACTCTATATATAAATTAAGACAAAGGTCATCGCATAAGGTAAATACACGAATAGAAATTCATTCCCTTCTCTTATAATGCCAACTTGTCAAATTTAAACTACATCATCAGAATCTGATAGGTTATAATTAGCGTTAAACTATTTAAATTCCCCAGTTTCAGGTGATGGCCACTGAAATTCCTTAGGCAGCTGGAAGTGGTGAGTGAAGGCGGCGCCCCCTTGGGTAATGGGGCTCCAGGTCGGTCCTCCTTAATCACCCGTTTAATTTTTTTAACATTCCAATTATAGATAGGTCGCCGCCTTCTAACAACAACGTTCTAATTCAACAGATTAACCAACAACACTGCATAGTTTTGAATAAACCTGATTATAAAATAAAAGCACCGCGTGGCGCTAACGATATTACATTACAAAATAAAATGATTCGAATATTCGATTAAGCGCTTCGTTTCACGTTTGACGATCGTAAAAAACAATAATTCAATAAACAAGGAGAATAAAAGGTAACACAACTCATTAATCCAAACTATAAGAATAATTAAAGAGGAGGGTTCATCTTGTATACATTTTTCATATCAAATTCACCCTTTTAGAAATAAAATTAAAAGTACGGATCAATTAATATAAAAATGTCATTCTGGAGAGTAAGTGGTGGGGGTACTATATGACGTCACCGTAAACCATAGACACGCGTATTTTTTGAAATATGGTGAATTTTTTAAAGAAAAACCAGTATTTAGACAGTATGACATTCGAAGGCACAGTGCAGGGAGATCAATTAAAGATACGGAGAGGAATAATATGGTGGAACAGGAGTTAGATGGGACATGTACACAACAAGTTCATGACATAGGTCAATATGCAAATTATGAAAGAGGAACACACGAGGATTCCTAACAACCAACCGAGCGCGATATAAAACTACTTTGTTGCGCATTGTTGGACAACCTGACGATCTGCACTGGAATTTATCTAGATTCTAGCTAGATTCATGTGGATATATCGACTGCTAACTTCCATGAACAGACTACTTAAAAATACAATCTGTCCTCTTAGTTCAAACGTAATGAATTTATAGTGTACAACATATCTTGAATTGAACCTCAAATACTTTACGGGGTGGACTTAAATTAACTAATAATATTTAGGGGGTGGTAATATATCGCAAGAATAAGTGAAATAAATTGTATTTTTTTTAAATATAAATAAAAAAAATGAATAGTGACTTTGTAATCTAGTTTTGGACTCCATTAATCAGATGTTTCTATAAAGTAACTTAGTAGTGACTTTCGTATATGTATTGTGTTTGTTAAATACGTTATCAGTAGTTACTACCTTCTAAAATATTCTCAGTTAATCCAAGTCCACCCTGTATATATAAGACAGTTTGATAATCTTCGGTTATTATTAATTTGTGAGCATATGATGTTAGTATCGTATGGCAATACTTTTCGTAGTTCGTTGGCCTGTTAATCAATAATGGCTAATTTTTTGTGGTCGTGTTGGCATTACATGAAAGCCTTTAAAATATTATAGAGTTCAAGTAAAGACACACTGTGAGGAAAATTTAGGAAAACCAACCATTAAACAGGACACGATACTCCCATTCGTAATTGGCCCGAACCATTGCGACACTCAGATTTGCAATTATATCCTTCATCCCTTGCTATCTTAACAACCGTTGGGCTACTTTTATATATGATCAAGTAATGTAGATAAATCATGCCTGAAAGTGGAGTCAGATATCGCAAGCACTTTTTATATAGAAAACCGATGCATGTTGTGAACAAACCACATTCTAAAATAAGCCTTGAAAAATTCTAGCGTATGATTGTTTTGTGTATATTATTAAGGTTAAACCAATTAAGCCGAATGTTAGATTGTCTACTCGAGTTTTAATTCTTCGAAATGCAAATTCTCCTCTTGTGTGGTGCAGGGATCCTAATTGACGGGTGGCGATTAGAATTTATTTTGTCGGCAAAACTAGCTAATTAGATTCTGCATTGAAAATAAAGGAACGACGAATAGACGGACAGTGTTTTGGGTGGAAACCGTTTACTGGACAATTAAGGCATTATCATTTAAGCCGCCTCCTCGTTAAGGCCAGGCTTAAAAACAACAACAATCAGAATGTCTGCCGTAAAAAATATGGACCATTTTAAAATAACGAGCGTGTGTTTGTGCCGATTACATATGATGAACATAATAACGACAACAAACTGCATCTATACAATTTTTTTTCTTATTTTTATAGATGTGTCAAAAAAGTGCTGTTAATAATTGAGCTTGCATCTGAAATTATATTGTCTGGGAATTTGTGGGATTATTTTTTTAACTGTACACGGTCATATTTCTAGCGATATAACTGTTACTGTCCTGCAGCTACTCGCACTGTCTGACCGTATGATGCGAGCTACTGGTATGTGCGAGTAGGAACTCTTTAGAAGGCTAACTACTGACTTCAGATGTCCATACGTCCCGATTTCTGCGGGACAGTCCTGCATTTTAACAATTTTTTGTTCTTTTGAAAATATCCCGATAGTTTTCGGACTTAACCCAAGTCCGAATTTACCAATTTGACGCGAAAATTTTACTGCACTTTTAGTTTTTATTACTGTAAACCAGTGCAGTCCAGAATTGGACTTATGTAAATTATCATAATTGATTTAACAGTTTGTTATTATTAGAGTTAAATGTATTTTTACGGTGTAAGAAATATGCCAGTAATAAATCGAACGAATATTGTAATATTATTTTTTTATATCGCTCTCTCATTTTTCCCCCACGGAGTGGAATATTATAAAAAAGTTCGGTTAATCATCATTATAATAAGAAATTAGAATAACTATATAATAACAATACTAACACGCTCTAGTCTATTCGTACACAGACGATTCCCTAAAATTATTATATTAAATACTACCCTTACCGTACAGACCTTCTTTACTCGAAATTATTTATTTCCATTTATTCAATAAAAAAATGTAAATTAATTAATTTGGCTTTGAATTGAAACCTGTATTTACACTTCCGCCCCCTATTTTTGGTAATATCTATCATTTAAATTTACGTTAAAAATGTTCATATTAGAAATAATATACATTCTGTAATATCAGCATAGAAACCTAATAATAGATTGTCTGTAATATCTCATAGGTTCAAATCCCGCTCAAGTCAATTTTTTAAACCCCCGATCGATCGTCATGATCCAGGTTTACTCTGATTTGCTGTATTGTAAGGTAAATACTGAATAAGTCGGTGAGCTGTCTAACTAGTAATAGTTAAGATCACCGACAGTTGTTTTGTCTAAAAATCCCTCTCAAAAAAGCTCCTCGGGGCGTAGATAAATATAATATTCGTTTGATCTTGGCACATCTCTGCGCATATGTTTTTTGACATCGAAATACGCATAGAATTATTTGAGATACAGTATGGAGAAATAGAATGATGGGTTGCGGGTAAAAGTGGTGATTCTCACGTATGGCTGGACTATCCATCAAGAGGCGGTATCAGGAGGGATCAGCAAGAACCAGCAGCCAGGATGTGACAGGACGAGGAGTGTGTGTGAGTCAGCATGAGCTGGTCCAGGAGTGGGCGGAGTACACAGGGATATCAGCCCACGCCGAATATTATGCACGGTGGTACTCAGTCGACTTTCACGAGGAATCCCAGACCTGTGTTTGGGACCGTGTTGTCTTAGCAGCCTTTCTCGCTGGGGTCAACCACGGCTAACCGCATGCATACATACATATACACACATGCATACATACATATACACACATGCATGCATGCATACATACACTTTTATACAACCCGACACAATGGGAGGCGCCTGTCCCACGGAGCCGCCGATAATTAGATCCACCTATTATTACAATATATATTGCCATATATGCAAATCACCACACATCATCTTCGCTCAGTCAATGCCCTTCTATTCCTATTAATGTACATAGGTATAGTGACTCATTTCCACCAATGGAAACTCTAATATATCCGGCCTTATTGGGAAGAAGCGTCACCGTCAAATGTGACGTAATCTATTATGGATAATGTGTAATTATTAAAAAATAAAGGTGTTGATGGACCTAGTCTAAGTGAGTGCACATAAGTGTTTTGGGACGTGTGATTTAAAGACATGCAAGTGTACTACGGATAAACGTGCCTCACTATTTATTGCATGCAAGTTCATCTGTAAGTTGAGTAATTATGATTTTTACTAATCCAACAGTAAAATTGCTTAAGCATCTTGATACACGTGTAATAATTTGTCACTTGCATGCACATAAAATTGCACGTGTATCGGTAGCTTTATTTACATTTACAGTTGTCAAGTTAAGTTGATTGTGATTGAATCCTGGGAAAGATGGGAAAATTTCAAAGATAATAATTATATTTCATTGATGCTATAAAATTGTTCTGTTGATATCCAAAAATGTAGGTCGTGCAGTGCTCTAAAATTTTGAGCAATTGAAAAACGGTCTTTCGCACAATCTTAGCCGAGGTTTGCTTATTAGGTTTTTCATTATTTTAACTAGTGTAAAAATGATTAGGTATTGTCGATAAAACCGATTAAGTTTTTTCCCCTGAAATCACATTTGTGAAAACGTTATTTTTTTTATTGTAAAAACAAACCTTAAAACCAAAAATATAGTGTTGATTATATATTTTTTGAATAATTTATGGACATAATATCAAATGACAAAACTGAAGCCAGAGCCAATACTAAATCGCCGGTAAGAATTCCTATGTGGGCGGCGATTTCGCTTGTCGGCATATCGATTCGATATTTATCATTATTTGGTATAATAAATTAAAAAGTATAATTTAATTGTATTGAAAACGCGAAGGAGCTCAATAACCGATCAAATAAGACGAAGCATCGTACAGAGTGGGTGTTTATTTGTCATAATATACAGTTAGTTAGTTACCTGTGACATTCGCCGATATGTTAAAACATCTGCAACACCATTTATTCTAAAAGCTATAAATTCGAGTGTGACATTTTGCCATTTTAGATGCAAGCTCGCAAATCAAAATGACCGCTATGCGATTACTTTTCGGTTACCTCAGAAAGCGGCTTTTGTGTACTTCTAATATGGCGTAATGTTTGCAAATATAAAAATAACCCACGCCATACACAGATAGCTAAAAAGTGAGAATTATGAAAATTATGGCGATAGTTTGATGCAAATAATACGTGGGTTGTGTTCTCGGGAACTAAAATATATATTACATCGCTGATTATCACAAGATAGCCTAACTTAGGTTTGCACTCATTGAAATACTTTAAAATGGTTTGAATATTCAAATAATACGACAAAATGCAAAATTAACTGGAATTTGTTTTATATGTATTTAAAAAAGTGTTCATTTTTTGTACTTTTTGAACAACTTTTTAAAATTCATGGGTTAAGGTCATATTTAAGTCAGATAATAAAATTGTCTGTCGGTGATCTTAACTATTACTAGTTACACAGGTCACCGACTTAATAATCAGAATTTACCTTACAATACAGGAAATCACAGTAAGCCTGGATCAAGACGATCGATCGGGATTTTATTAAAAATTCGTAATAACCGATCAAATCATTTTTTTTACTTAATTGGGATTTGAGCCCATGACCAAAGTATTTGTAGCCATATCCTCTGAGTAACTGTATTTGTGATTAAGCAATTATCCTCTGGTTAAATATACTAACTATGAGTCATGTTATGAAGTAGAGGAAGTGCAGAGATGAATAATTATGAAGGTGAAAAGACGGCGTTCCTTTAGAAGTTCACATATCTCTAGAGCACATTGCTGAATATTAACAAGATGGTTCAAAAGTGTTATTAATCCGTAGTTATTTCTAACACAACTGAGTAGAAATATTGCGGTTGACGAGTGAATGAGCCGGTACTAGCGACGATGATTCACAAAGCAGGATTACAGTTCCTTGTGTGGGCTGATAAGAATCTTAGTGGAAACAGTTTGATGCTAAAATATAGTGGAAATAAGGCCAGTGTTGACTCTTGACAAATAATACGATAACGATACCTAATAAAATTAAAACAAAAGTGAAGAGTTGAAGACATAAAGCAGCTATGGACAAATATCTACCTGTTTGAACTATGATTACCTTGTGAGAAATTCACGCAAACCGAGCTGATAACAAACACAACGATAATTTTTAAACAGAATGATAACAACCGAGGCGCCAAATTCTTATTTTGAGGAAAACGACATTAAAGCCCAGTTTTTCCATCCTTGGCTATAATGACATCACTTTAAGCTGTGCAATTGATGTAAAAACCTGGCCTAAAAAATATTGTGTAATAATTCTTAAATACAAATACAAATGATTTTAATGTATTGTACTATAAAATTGACAAGAACGGCGTATTTTGGAATTGAATATTGTCAAGTGTGATTGATAAATTTAACATTTTGGGTATAATGACATTTTAACCAATTTTACACAATTCACAAAAAAATATTTAGTAGGTAATAAGGAAGGTTAGTAATAAAAATATTATAATATTTTTTAAATGCATATAAAAAAGTAATGTTTGGTAACAAGTACATACTTTAACATTATATTTTATCACGAGATACGTTATATATTATGTAAATATTTAAAGCAAAAAAATAGTTATTTAAAATAATAAAGGTGCTAAATTATTTTATTTAAGTGTCGCAACGGACCGGGTCAACCTCATTAGGTAGTAAATAGTGTATCACGTTATTGATAATTTAATATTCTTCATTAGACTATAATTATTTGTTTCGCATGTTACTTTATTTAAATAGTAAAAGAGCTGAATATTTTTTCTGAAGAGCTGAAGTTTCGCAACGGATCGGGTCAAACTCATTAGGTAGTAAATAGTGTATTACTACCTAATGAATTATTTGTTTTTCGCATATTTTATTCAATTTTCGTTAGGTTACCTATCCCAATTTTTACAGCTACTTAAAACGATATGAATTTGGAGTTGGTTTATTTGAGCAGGACCAGATATGGATTCCAAAGCAGACAACACATCCGCCACTGAATACAAGTCAATGAACACAGAATAATATTATTCTAATAATCATAATCTTGTATGGAGTGTCGTTCATTGATGAAGTCCTTCAATGAAGTAGTGTGTAGAGTAGAATAGGAGCCCGGTGTCCTCAAAACAGGTATAGGCGAATTCCATCCCATACAAAAATCATCTGGTCCTAAGAAGACGCACCGGCTACCGACACAGGTGATCCCGACCAGGTGTTCTCAATATTGCATATATTAAATAAATAAACAGACAAATAAAATTCCGCAAAAAATACTAACATGTTGGTAGTCGAAAGTACTAAGACTGTATTAAAAAACATGGAAATTACAAACTTATTCCTTTAAATTATTATGGAATTAAATCAAGTAATCAACGCGATCAACAAGTCCTGGCGATATTAGTTTTATTTTTTATATTTATTTATATCATATTTTTTTGTAGCAATTTGTATATCCAAATACTCTTTGTTTCACATATTAATAGAGAAAATATATAAAAGATATCACAAACGTTTAAGAAAATTAGTGCAGCTCTGCGCGTTTCTACAATTTATATATAAAAAAAAATATTAATTAAATAAAATAATTTGGTTATACATCTTCTTCACTTCTGAATCTGTATTATATCAGTTCAACAACTACTATACTTCCAATAGTGAAAATTATGTATTAGTGACTATTATTGTGTAGTATTTATTGGTGTACACGCATACGCACCGCACGCACACACTCTCATTACACTATAAAAAATACATTCCATAAATGGGGTGAATAGGGACAAGGTACATGTATTAAAAGTGCTTTTAATTGATATTATAGCAATACTTTCCTGTGTTAGTTATATATTAAATTATTAATAAATAAAAATAAATTTACATGAAAATATTTATGCCACACCTTGTTAAGTTCGCCACTATGTATTTTTTTTAAATTTAATAAGAATTGGTTTTGAATTATGTATTAAATGAGATATCTGTGGAGTTCGCCACTCTGGTTTTAGGCGACTCATATGTTTATGAATTTAAGCTGTTCATTGCTTTTCAAATTTAATATATTTTCATTGAAAGCTCCTGTGCTCTAGAAGGGCGTGTTTTTTTAAAAAATAATACAACAGAGCGTTTCGTGGAGTTTTGAGAATTCGGGCGAAATAGCTGTCGGTCGGTGAAGGACGGCGATATAGAGAAGACAAGGACGAGAGAAGACACGTGTATTGGTGCGTGTGTACGACGAGTCCCATTGAGAATGTGTGGATTTTATGAATGAAATGCGCCTCCAGCCAATACTACCACACCTTGTTGGGTTGTGTATTGTATTGTACCGTGTTTGCTGCTTCCTGTATTCCATCTAATTGTAATGCGATCAAATTAATCGACCAAAAACTCATTTCAATCATTTATGTATTCGACACTGGAAATTATTACGAAAAATTGCCAATCCATTAAATATGTATAACAATCTGTAGAAAGCTACAATAATTTGGTTAACTGGACTAAAAAACAAACTACTATTTGTTATATTCATAAAAAGTAAAACGATTATAATCAACATTTAAATCATCTTTTGTATATTTTTGCACCTGTTCTCTTTCAATCTTTTGCTACCAATTTTTTTTGTAATAATAAGGCGTATATATATATATATATATATATATATATATATATATATGTATGTATGTATTATAAGGCACATGTTCAAATTCTGTATTTTGTATAATTTTATTAAAAATAATTCAAACATAACATGAAACAGTGTAAAATAACTTCAATCTGATCGCTGTTATTTCATATTTACTGAAAATTTATATCGTTGTTATTTCATATTTATTGCATAATATATATATATATATATATATATATATATATATATATATATATATATATATATATATATATGTATATATTAATATAATTATGCAGATAAACCAAGCCGCAAAATACCATGCCAACCTCGAAAGGGAGTAACAATTGGTTTTGTTGGTTGTATTTAAGCACCAATAAAAAACTGTAATGTGTAAATATTATATAATTTATGCAGCGGAAGCTGAATGGGAATATATACTAAACACAATGCCGCAAAGGAGCAGATCAACCCGGAAAAGGTAGAATAAGTGGGAGTATTTATTTGTGCTTAACCGCCAGTAAATAATAAAAATATTATAATTAATATATTACACCCTTTAAAAATAGTGTCGATTACATTTATTTGTTGTGTTTAAACGCTTTAAAAAATTACAAATGAAAGAATTTTCACTCGAATCAAGTGATTTACAATTAAGTTTTTCTTAGTTTTGTGGTGGATTATAACAATAAAAAATGAGGTATTCCTTGACTGATTATAATGGAACTTTAACACGATTAAGTGGTTTACCTATGAAAGATGAAAAATGTGATAGTTTATAGTTATATGTGTGTATTACAAATTAATGAAAGAATTTTAGCTCGATTCTGGATACACTGATTTCCTTAGGTTTGTGGTGGTTTGGCGTAATGAAAAATGAGGTATTCTTGCCTTATTTAAATGGCAATTTAGCACGATTAAATGGATTAATAAGACCTCCTATGAAAGATGAAAAATGCGATAGTTAAGTGGGCTAAATGTATAGTTATATGTGTTTATTACATCACCAGGTGTTCCACAACCTTGGCCAGTTCAGGTGTTTATCAGAACCAGCACCAACTTCTTCGACCTGTCGAGACAAGTTCGCATGAGGACCGACAAAAACTTAAAACACGAATATCTGTACTGAATCTTAAATCGATGAGAAAAAATATGATCCGTATGAAATGTATATTTATAAAGGCGTGTTTAATTCTCCGAGAACAACACTTTTGCATCGGAATGCCGTTAAGAGACACGCGTTTATGGGAAAATTATCACTCACTCGATATGACGATAAATCCTGAACTGAAAGAAAATACATTCGCATTTAAAGGAATTACAGTTGTTTAATTTGAACAAAAACAAATTGATTTCGACGTCTAGACTGTGACACAATTGAATCTCATTCGATCAGGTGTATTGATTTATTAGTGACTAATCGTGAAGTACCTGGGGTTTCCCACACTACTTATTGGGCATTTGAAAGAAATCGCTGCTTATCATATCGATGAGGATAAGACAAAAGATAAAAATAAAGGCTCGAGCGCTTTTGTCGCATGAGAAATTTTCAGCACGGAACAATAACCACTTGGACGAACATTCGGTTATTATTTAAAAACGGAGAGAAAGGTGAATGCAGGTAAGAGAATACCGAGAAAAAATATCTAATCTGCTGCATATGGAAGCAATCGATGAGTTTGTCCCACGATCAGCTCAAAAAAGCTTAAAGTATGCAATCAAAATAGACAAAAGAATATCCACAATGCTTCATTTGCAATACATATAAATCAAAATGACGACATTTCCTGCAAGATTTGAGCAATTGAGATTTATTTGTACGGATATTGAATTTTCAAGTACTATTCATAAGTTAAAAGAATATTGTGTGTATTATTCACTCATTTGTAGTGAATATTTCCTGAATTTTTAAGTGCAATGTATTTATTTGTGTGACTGAAAAAAACGAGGTATTATTGAATTTCAGGTTATTTTTTTAAACCCTTTCGTGCCCGAATTATTTATATCTATTGTAATTAGAAAAAAAACTTTTAAGTTCTTATATTTTTTGTTTAATTTGATGTTGAATTGTAATTAAATCGTAGTCAAAAATGGCCGTCTTGTAAAATGAAAACTTTGTTCCGTATAAGCTTCAAATGTATATAAAATTAAAGAGGTTAAAAGCAAATATTCTATTTATTATTTTTGTGGAGAAAGGCTGTCCTTGTTCATATTATTTAATATGTAACCAATCATTGAACTTGTTAGGTCAGTGTAAGTTTAGTCAAGAAAATTATAGGATGATTATTTACTACTTTAATATGGATTAGCACCATTTTTATATATATGAGTATGTGAATTTATATCCTGTACATAAATAAATCGCATGAGTGGCTAAATGCGTGTTTAGTTCAAGTGGATCAAGTGGCCAAAAACATGAATTACCTGGCAAACATTATACTGTAAACATCTCTCCTCGTATCTTCAGTTATATTTCACAGTAAAATGGGTAAATGCATTGTTACTACATGTCATATGGACTCAAACATACACTCAAATACATCTAGGCTCACTTTTTACCAAACACTACTTAAGATGTTTAAAATATTATTAAGTATTGTCACAACCACTCTCAGTGGCCACTAGAAATGTGTTGAGTGAGGAAGACACACTTATGCCTTTATCGAATAGGAGAGAAGAGTGCAACAATACACGAACTACTTATATGCAATGCGATATCTCATGTCTATATATATGATCCTGATGATATATGATGATAATCTGATATTTTATAAGTGAGTTTACTGTAAGTGAGTGGTCTAATATTCTGAGTCGCTCTGGAATGAGCTTTCGAGTGAAACAAATAAAAAAGGTGTGGACAAGAGGAAGAAGTCGTTCTGTGGGAGATAAGACAGGAAGAGCGGGTGTGATGTCAGGAATCCTTGTTGCAGGTATAATATGATGAAGAGTAGCAGCGCGAGGAAGTCCACACGCGGCATACCAATTGAGGGTCCCTTTACACCTGAACAACGCATTATTAACTAACTAACTAGTTATAAGGTGTATTCTTATATTCGCGTGGAGGAAGGTGAAACGCCAATTAGTGATGAGATAATACAATCTGGCCTAATAACAAGCAAGATGCATCCTTTCAAATGCAAGGTGTGTGCGGTGTTTGTGCAAATATTTGGCCAAGTATTGTGTGCAATATAATGCACCTTGTCCTGTGACACACATGGCTCGTGTTAATACAGAAAAAGTGTTACAATTTAGGCCAGAAGCAGGAGTCCTCGCTATTATGTTCCGAGGAACCATCTGTCATAAGTGCGTGGGGTTGCCATCCGCCAAATATGTGCATATGTATGTATCTGGGATTATAATATTCATAACATGATATTTTGGTGCAAGCATATAGGTTTGGCTTTCATTTCATGTGCAAAATATGCCACATTACCTTCATTATTAAGACATTATTTATTTATTTACGTCCCAAGGACCTTTTTTTATTGCATTCATTGAATACATAAATATAAAACTTAATAATAGAGGTTTTATTACTGAAGATTGTATTTTAATTTGATTTATTGCCAATCTATAGTTACACAAGATCACAGATGGAATAGCGCTTTCTCACAAAATAAGAGCTTATACTGCAGGAAATCAGAGTAAATCTAAATCTGGCATTTTAATTTATTTATTTATATTCGTCCCGAGGGTTTGTTTGAAGAAAGTTAAAAAAAAAATTCTAAACACAATGTGTTAATTAATTGTCTGTCGATGATCTTAACTATTACTAGTTACACCGGTCATACAGGAAATTAAAGTAAACCAGGATCAAGACGATCGATCGGGATTTTATTAATATTATTCACGATCTTCCAGTCGTAATAACCGATCAAATGAATTTAATTTTTTTTTTATACTTGAGTGGGATTTGAACCCATGACTACAGTATTTGTAGCCACGCTTCTTATCCCTTGAACTATTACGCTGGTATTATTAAATATTTTTTTTATAAATAAGCTTCAGATATAAATATTAAAACATTCAATCAGTTAAACTGCATATTTAAATGAATCAACGGATTATTTGTAGACACGTTTATATATCAAAAATTATATTTTGATAATGACCTCTTTTTATATGTATTTTGAATAAAATGTATAGTAAAACTTTCACATATAAAGCAATTTCAAAATTTGAAATTTTTATAAATAAGCCTCTAATATAAAAATGTACAACTTTCAATCAGTTAAGCTGCATATTTAAATGAAACAACTGATTATTTATAGACAAGTTTACATATCAAAAATGTTTTTCACGTTTACAAAAAGCAATTTCAAAATTTGCATTAAAAATTAACTTAATCGATGTTACAGAAATCCGTTTTTTATTCTTATTAAATCGTAAAAATTTCATCAAAACTCGATGAAATTATTTTAATATTTGGTTTTGCTGCATAATAATGAAGGATAATTTTTTGAAAAACCCAAATATAATCATAACATTTTTATGAAAAAATATGCTACAGTTTTGGTTAGTAAACCTAGTAAGAATTAATTTAATAAAATGTGAAAGAATCAGTAAATTACGTCTATACCTAATGAAAATCAATATATTTTTCTTTATCGAAGATTTTCAAAATAAATAATAAAATTAATACATATAAACTTAAAAGACCGATTTTTCAACATTTGAAGCTGTGAATAATCTTATTAAATAACTAAATATTATGATAATATAATTTATCGCTTGTTGAATTTTTGAGACAATTTGTTTTTAATTCATTTTAACATAGAAATATGTAGTTTGTTGTTAATTTTTAATATTCAAAAATAATTTTAGATCCCCATATTTTCCCCAAAAATTCTGTGAGTAAATAATGTATGTTTTCTTTAAACTTATTAAATGTTAAAAAATCGTATATAATGATAAATTCGAAATTCAAATAATTGAATGTGATTAAGTGACTTTAATGAGGTTATGTGATAGAAGACAAATGGTAATTGTATCTAAATGTGGTTACCCATAGTGATGAGCCTCGCGGAGGTGGCAGCCGTGATGATGATGATCACTTAATAATATTCACGAACAGTTTCAGTGTTTACGATAGTTGACAGAGCAAGGAGCGACACGAAGACACGTTCAAGCCAAAAGCCGGCGCACGACTGCCTCTACAATATTGTGGTGCTTCAAATCAGCCACTCTCACACACACACGCGCAACCCGCCTCATCCATACACGACACACACACACACACACACTCACAGTGCAAGGCTCGTGTGCTTTCGGAAGTCATCGGCCGGAAGTACTGCCAATACTATGTATGCATTACAATCACTATGCAATTTCCCTATACATCATCATCATCATCATAAGCACTCCAAAGTACAAATTCATATCAATAAAATTCAAATTGTCCAAAACAAGTGTCTTAGATCTTGAACCTGGCACATTTCTTAAACAAGTCCACGAGGACATTAAGTTAAAAATTATCAAAGCAAATATCGCAGATTTGAGTAAAAAAACATTACACTAAAATGACCAACTTACCCAATCATAAAACATGTAAATAAAACCAAATATGCTTCGAGGAAACCTAAGTTCATTTTACCAATGAACTTCCAAAACTGATAATATTTTTAAAAATTAAATTAAATTTCTAATAATACACTCAACTCAAATTTGGTTTTACCCAAACAAAGTATTATTTAGTTTTTAAGCATTATATTTTGTAATTGTTTTTATTGTTATTATTACTTATTAATCTTCAAATTTATAAATGGGTTTTTATTTTTATCAATTCTTACTATAATTTAAAACATTCTCATGTTAGTTACAGGTTAAAAGATGTGTACACTCTGTACACCTAAGACTATTTCCAAAGTTGTTTTGTTCTATTAATCATTGTAAAAACTTATGCAGAATAAAGAAATTGTAATAATAATAAGCACTCCAAGGCTTCCCGCATCTTCCGCTTAATGCTCCTCCAGTTATTAATACCTAAACTCCTAACTACCTTATAGAACTCGTCCGCCCACCTTAGCCTAGGTCTACCCTGCCTTCTCTTACCCACAGGCTTGCTGGATAGTATTTCCGATACTATCCCTCCTGCTCTTTAACCCAACCTAATGTTAAAGCCCTAATGAACTGCACTACGTTCACGCTCTTATATAATGAGTAAATCTCATCGTTCCGTCTGATTCTAAATAGTCCCGGTGCCTCCTGAACAGGACCCAAGATCCTCCTCATAAGTAGCCTATCCTCTTCAGTCTTGGTAATAACCCATGTTTCTGCACCGTAGGTTAGTACTGGCCTAATTAGCATCTTGTATAATTCTACCTTGGTACTTCTACTTAGATATCTTGATCTGAGCAAGCGTACTAAGCCGAAATACGCCCTATTAGCACTTTGTAGGCGAGAGTTTATATCCTGGTTATTTCCAGCATCCTTAGTGACCACTTCTCCCAAATATACATACGTCACCGTAAATACGGTAGTATAGTTACTTAGGTACACTTATGATCGGTTTATTGTTAGTTAATGCCTCGTATGAGCCTCGGGCGAGGCACTAATTAACAAAAAACCGATCAAAGGTACAGCAAAGCAACTCTTTTACCGTCTTTACGATGATGTATGTCTGGGAATCCTGAACTTCACGAAGGAATATAGTCGAGGTGGTTTCCCAGGCCACCACACACCAATGACTCCTTCAGATCTACTTCGCTACGTAATGCAAAACTCCCTAAGTACGATTTTTGATAAATACACTTAATTAATAAAAAAAAAATTAAAATTTATATGTGGAAAGTGGACTTAAATACAGTTTTTGTTCCTTTTTAGCCGAGATATGATTATAAATTAGGATGGAATACATATTAGTTCACAATTTATATTGTAGTTATATTGTCATTGACCATATTATCACTAATTATGAGAAAATCCATAATTATTTATAAAAAAACCTAGATACCCCCTAATGGCTCCTATACTCGCCGAACGAAATTTGTTAACAGTGTTATACTTTCCATTTAAAGAATGCTTATATTTCCGCAGAGGGTAATATTTGTTTGATAAACAATGAAATCTTACTTATTTCAGTATCATAAGCAATGTATTTCCACGTAGAGCAAAATCTTACAGTAAATAAGAAAAAACACCATCAATTTTCATTCCAAATGTTAATTGCAACAGCCAAATCAGCTGCTTGTACTGCATCCCCCGCTTTCACCCCCTATCTACGCAACTGTATCGGGATGTAATTAAATGCATTGTCACTATTAAATAATACGGATTCACTGTAAGATAATACGTGATGAAAGTGTGTATTTGTTGGTGTTTATTTGTTGTATAATGAATAACAAAGGCTGTGGTGTGCGGCATTGTAATATATGGACACCCCCAAAATATGGGGAGTGGCTGGTCCAGCCTGCCTCATCTAGTAACTGCAGCCCCAACAACAATGATACCACCTAACAATATGCTACAATTATCAAACTGAATATATTATATCACCTACTATACAACATGTTTTCATTTGAAACTAAAAGATTTTTTGCGCCATTATTTTGTATAATAATAATAAAATAATTTATTATGACAGCTTGAGAATCTTCGGTTTTATTAATGAGCGAATATATGTTGTCATTGTAGAATAATAAAAACAACGTTTTGATGTCATCGCATTAGTTCAAGTACAATTTCAACAAGGTATTGTCTTCGTCAACAAGGTATTGTTGACTTTTCAAAATGCGTAGTGCATTTCGGGTGAAATTACGCTGTATCGTACTTTGTTTACATATTCAAATCAGGCGGTCAATCACCGCTGATAAGTAAATACGCAAGATTCTCAAATTTTTTAAAATAATAATTAAAATTTTACTAGCCGACTTGGACCATAAATGAAGGTGTGGTTGTGTACCATTCCATGCATTTAATTATTTGAGTATCAATAAAAGACATGTTGTATACTATTACTTCAAGTTTCAGCATCATTAATGTAGTAATCTGTTTGCAGAATGCATTTCCTCCAAATGAAACTATTTTCCACTTCGAGTATCGCGTGCCTCGTTTATAAAAATTAAACTCACGCACGTAAATGTGTAACACGAAAACAATATATGTATTAATAAATAAACCGTGAATGATGTTTTTTATAAGCCGGATTGGAGGAAACCGATCATTAGATTGCTTTAAGAATTGGGCAAGCTTCGTTTATAAATTATTATTAGAATGATATTACAAAAAAAACAAATACTCTTTTTGAATAGCAGTCGAGTATATAAATGATTAAATTTATTATTTATATAAATAATATAACAAGCCGACAACAAGTTGTTTTATAGTGCGGCTGTTACTACAACAAGTGACTGGCTTATATGACATGTTTCATTGTATTGAAATCAACAGCTTCACTTCCATTTCTACCTTTTATATTAATATACATTATGTACACGAATACATTATATAAATATTATTATCATCATCGGCCCTTCTACAACTATTATAAATTAATTATAAAAATATTTTTATTCTAAGTGTGATGATAACTTCATCGGTTGTTAAGTGAAAACTACATTTCTTTTGTAAAATGAGATCTTTTTAATAACAAATATAACTACTGAAAACCGTCCAATACTTGTTCGATTTGATTTTAAGTAAAGGTGATCAAACCATGATATAGTTTTTTTTTCAATTTGTATGACTGTAATATCATTTGGATTATGTAAAAAATGCAGTTATGGTTGGCTTAACAACGATATGTTTATTTTAGTAAAAGAATCATAAATGGTAGTTAAAACCCAATGATTTTAAAAACCTAATGTTTACTAAACATTTAATATTATTAGAACATTTTGAAAATTCCACGTTCGATTATGAGAATCTTAAAAGAAGAAGGGTATGATAAGAAGTAATAATATGAAAAACAAACAATATTATAAAGTAACAAAACATAAGAAAAACGACAATGTTCTGTATATGTTTATTTTATTAATTGACGATAAAAACTGTAGTTAAGTGAAATATTGTTACTTCTCAATTTTGGCTTAAATATCGAAAGACAGTGTTATCAAAGGTAAGGTTGCAATTATTCAATTAACTCATTCACGGTCAATTTTTTTATATGTACCAATTTTTTTTCGAATATAAAGGTGCTCTTAATATTTTTATAGTAACACAGTATATGAACCTTCAATTTTTTTTCTTAAAATTTTTTGATAATGTTCACCATCCTCACATTATAAAATATACTATACATATAATAAATAATTACAATCTATGTATGTATCAATTTTTTCCAAGAGATACTAAAATATCATTATATTGATATACATACATAGAAATAAGTGTACCTATTTTCCTCTGCAGTTTTCGGCGACATGTGTGCTTTTTCAATTTTTTAAATTTTTTTTTCAACCATGGTCTTCAATTGAAATGCTAAGTATATAAATAGCAGATAAATAATAATGCGGTGGTATTATAATATATCCACATACATACATATATCCAATTTAAATTCCGCAAAGTGGGGCTACAGTTTCATTAGACAGGGCATCCACCGTATTGGGGATCCATCTTCAAATTACAGGTAATTACCGAGTGCTGCTGCTGACCAGGGCCAAGATCAGGACCTGGACCTGGACTAAATAACAATATGATCCTGCGCGGCGTAAACCAAAGGATATGGTATTTCGGTGGACATCCTATAAAAAATATATACACCGGCAGCCCGAAACTCTACCGAAGTAGCAATTTTAATTATTAATTTCATTCGGTGCCTTCCTTTTGGAATACCTAACCCATACACCATATTTATTAATACTGCTCTACAATTACTACATATTTATATACATATATGTGTATACGAATAGCTGCTATTAAACACACGCGCATAATTTTACTATATTTCACACCCTACTAGCATTAAGGGTGAATCCATTTTTAGAAACAGCGATTTCCGTGCTTAATTACTTAAGATAATTGGGTGCATCGGTAGCTCAGTGGAGAATGGCCGACTGATATACTATTTTGTAAAATAAATAAAATTAAAGAAATACGATATTTGTAATTTCCTGAGTCTGAGTACTTTTCACTACTAACTTGTAGTCATCTTCAGAGACTCTCTGTAATAAAATTACTATGGACATTACAAATAACGTATTTCTTTAAATTGTGGAATTCCACCAAGAAGGCAACACTATCAACAAATAAAATTATCTTTAAATGAATGTGAATATTTTAATGGAAGGTGAGGTATAGCGATAGTATACGTATGTTTTAACTCAATTATAAATAAAAAAATATTAAATACATAACACAGTACTCTAAAAGCAATGGCCATTTGATTTCGGATCAATTTATTCATTTATTTATATATATATATATATATATATATATATATATATATATATATATATATATATATATATATATAGGCCGTGAAGGATTTTACAAAGAATATAAAATAGCAAAATAAATTAAATCAGTAGGCATACCAAAATTGCTAAAAAAAATCCATATGTATTCTGTATAAAAATAGAGTTAAAAAGGACAAATGATTATATAGACAAGAGTTTATTAAAAATTTAACTTAATATTTTAAATTAGGGGTTGAAAATATTACCCCATCTTCATATGAAAATGTACAGAAAGGTTTTTTTAAACGTAGTGTATTTTTTTAGTGATTTATGTATAACATTAAATATTATCATAATGCAGGAATTATATGAAGGTTTATTGATCAGCTATTGCAATTGAGAGGTGGGAATTAAATATTAATCAAATCCAATTTTAATTTGATTTCTTGTAGTATAAGGCGATTATTACAATAAATCTATACTCCAAATCTGTTATAAATCCCTCACACATTTATTTTTATAGTTAAGTCCGTTCACGGTACACGAATATATTTTCATAATTTTGTAGTAATTGTAATATTATTAAATTAGTGAAAGGTTGTACACGTTTAATGGTTTTTAATATAAAAGGCTAATCTGTCTAAAGGGCCATATAATTTGGTCTGAGCCATATACATGAAAAGTGAACTCGTTAAAACTAACGCTCTCGAATTAACTCGTTTGCCAAAACACAGCAACATTCTATTATTTTTTTACTATATGAAAATTAAATTACTCAAGCCATATTGAGATTTTGAAAGCGTCCAATTAGAAATTCGGGTGGTTTATTTTTTTTTTTGTATAAGTGTCGGCTTCCTATGGCGCTAAAAGGCTCATCGGCAAATTGAATGACACAGCATCGCAAAAAATAATATTTATGAATATCGTTTATTCCCAGGTGATAGCGTCGAGAGTAGAGTAATAAAATAAGACGTTCTTTATTAGTTATTCAATATGATAATAGGATATTTGGGTAGTATGGTGTTCGTGGCTCGAGGCTCCATTCCGATGGCTATAATTACAGCCTGAAGGCAGAACTCCTTCTTCAGTAGTTCACCAATATGGCGCTAGCTGCACTTTTTTATATACACGAACCTATCATTATTGTTTTTATTATTTTTCGATTGGCTTCTTATGATCGTCTCAAATGCATGCAACCATACACCACAATTACTATTTGTATCGTACGTACTTAACCATACATTTCGTCTAAATCTCTTCAAATTAATTGACTCTCTACGCGTATAATCTACTTCATAATAATCGAGAAGCTTTGATATTTAAAAATTATTTGATATCATAAACGGTGGACGCGCTTTTTTTGCTATTTGCTTATTTGATTTAAAATGAAATATATCAATAATCCAGCGAGATAAATATTCATTTAGTTTATCATAATTTTATGTAAAACATATGTTTACAGTCCTTTTTACATTACCAGCGTAAGCCCATTTCCATTGCATGGTTACATAAATGCTTATGATTTGTAGAGTAAATGTAGAACTTGGAAGCATAAAGGCCGTAATAGATCACACTATAAATATATTATAATATCCCTAATCACAGCGGTTTGCGGTACTAATCTTTAATTCTTGTGTTTGTAAAGAAAGTCATACTAGAAAAGTAAAGATGTAATCTTATAAATCACCCTTTCATGCCGAGTCACATTACATAATTATTGACTAGAAGTTCAAAAGTGCAAAAAGCGGTTTCAAGTGTTAACTGATATTAACACGAAAAATTAAAATGTCTTAATAAGCTATAATTGTAGGAAAAATTTGTTTATACGATATAGGCCGGGATAATATAAAAAACAGGCTTTCAAATATTAAAGCACTGCACCACTTCTTTTTTATAAAAATTAATTAAAAAAGTAATCGTTGCAGAGCCCACTTGCCTTGACTAAGTCTTACTGAAATATATTATCGTGATAAATGTATATATTAATTTATTAAAAATTATCTTAATTCAACATTACATTATATTCCAGCTGAATATTTTTATTTCAATTTAAATGTAAAAAATAAACTACACTACTATTTTTTTTAATGACATATTTACTTTCTTATTCATATCACCCATGTTTCCTACATAATTAATTATTATAAAGTATATAAAGACATATCAATATTATTAAAACGAATGAATCGTAAATATTATATACATTTATTTGTGTTATTAAAATTTTCTTTTGCGTGTGTATTTATTTTATATAAAAACTTTTAATTAATCCACATAATATATATGTGGAATAAGTAACTTTTCAGTTGACTAACCGCTCCAATTCATGCGATAAGTGATTTCATATGATTTGTACACTTAATATCCGTCAGATTCATTCTCAAGTCAATCAACATCAATCAAGCTAAGCACGATAACACGTTTGTATAATAACTAATAGTTTCTTCTAAAATGGGAAGGGTTATATGAAGAAGGTCTGGATATTATAGACACGTGCTGCTAATTTATTTTGCAAGTGTTGTTTTTGCAACCATCACGAAAAGCGGCTGAGTTGAACACAGGTTTTGGTATTTTTTGCGGTGTTTTCGGCAGTGCGTGTTCATTATTGTTAATAATTAAAGATAATCGCTAATCCAGTGGATGTTGTATTTATTATGTTATATGTATGTATATAAAAGAGGGCCTACAATTTCGCTGCAATTTTTAAGACGTACGCCTGGCACGCGAAACACTTCATATGTGAATAATTTATTTGAACCGTCCAAAATTTACTGTTTTAATTCATTTGCATATTTCTTTGATTATTTCAATAATGATACCCCCTACAACCCAACTATTAGAATTTTTATTTATTTTCTTATATAAAAACTATTCACAAACAATATTTCCAATGAGTTCATTTATTTAATATTAGTAGTAAATTACCAACCAAATCACTTACTATTATTGAATATATATATATATATATATATATATATATATATATATATATATATATATATATATATATATATATATATATATATATATATATATATATATATATATTATTGAATGAATTACTACATATAAAAGGTCAAAGTGTATGTATATTTTTTCGTGTATGTCTGTATTTTGAGCTATCTTATTGGAGAATTATAAGAGATTTTACAAAACAACCACACAGTACAACGTATACATACACTATGGCCTTTTATATGTAGTAATTCAAAGTGAGTTGATTTGTATTTTAAATCGCACCTCTTATATTTTCTGTGCACATAAGTTTAGCTCCTAAGATCTATTTATTGTAATAAATATCAAAATCATATTCGAATAGGTAAAGAATATGAGGTGAAAGATTATAATTAAAGGATTCCAAATCCAGTTTTTTTTTCAAATAATGAAATATCTTGTATTTGATGAAATTTTTATCATAAAAATATCGTAAGTTCATATAAATTAACTCTATTTTAGCCGAACTGGAATTGAGATCTTTTGACTTCAGTTTCTATCGATCAATAAATGATATATGTAGGTTATTTTGTGGTATTATATAAATATTATTGTAACGAAAAATATTTTAGATTAGGTTAGGTTAGGTTATTGATTGTGTTTAATTCAAAGTTGAATTAAAATTAAATGTGATGTATGAATAAAATACCGGTGTAAAGTAAAGCTAAAATTGCTTCCCATTCCGTATACGATATATTTTATTAATTTTAAATATGATTTGATTTTATTCAAATGAAATCATTTTTTTTTTTTGTTTTAAGAGGGTTGCTAGTAATAATTATCGTGGAAGGGATTGGTCTCGCAGATTTCACGCAAAAGCATACGTAATTCAGAATGGAAAGAGTTCGTGTTTATAAAAAGTTAATGCGAAAATGAGTGTGTATTATGTGTGTGTGTATGTGTATTGTAGCCCCCGGGGCGTAGCACCTGCGGCAGAGGCACTGCCCTAAGGCTCTTTAGGAATGCGGCTTTGACTGCACGCGCCTCCGCCCCTCACCAACATTAACATCCTAACGCAATAATCACTAAACCAGCTTCACTCACTTTAACACCGAATTTAATCAAGAACCCTTTCAACAAATCCAAAAATATATTACTGATAAAAAATAATATAATTCCATTGGAAAGTCGATCGAAAATTGTGGGTAACGCTTCGATTGTTCTGCCATTGTTATTAACACACATTATATTCCGAATTAATAGCCCCTTTCACCGACACGTGTAAATTAGACATTTCTTATACGACTTAAAAGTAGATCATTAATGGTGATTCGATAAATGTCATACTAAATTATATTGCGGTCGTGAGAATCGTTTCTATGCTCGTTATTGTTTTAAACTATCACAGATAACTATAAACAAACCGAATCATTCCATACAAATTGAATATAATGTATGTTATATATGAACGTATCTACAAATTGACAATCTAAAAGTTTAAATATTTTGGGGTTTTTATTGTTTTATATATGATATACGTTTGTTTTCACATAATACGCATTAAAAACTATCTCTTAAAAAACCGATTTATTATTAATAAATATCGTAAGAATGTAAAATATTTGGTCAATTATTTAATATTTGACTGGATGATCTAATTTTTAATACATCCCAACATGAAAAAATAAAACAATGAGTCAGTAACACAAAAACCCATATACAAACTGACTGTTTTTAATGAGAGAAAAGAATACAAATTTCAAATATTTGTGTTTCTTTATTGTGAAGGTTTGGCTTTCTTTTAAATAATTATCAATATGCTTTATCAAAATATATGTCAGAAGATTTCATATAATATCTTTATAAATAAGCTTTTGATATAGATAGAATTTGGGTTACAATTAGTTATGATGATTGTTTAACTAAAAAATGGATTTTTTTGTAGATACGTTACTGACCCATAGATTCAATCTTATTCTTTTGTATATATATTTTTTTCAAGTCGCCAAATAGGATGGCTTTGCCCAACTTACATTGATTACAATCCAGGAAATCTACTATTTAACCTAGATTGATCGTGAGGTTTTCATTGACGAAATAAAAAATACCTACATTGTATCTAATATTTTGAGTTATATTAGCATTCCTGCAGTTTGAACTTCAATTTAATACTTGATCACATTTTCAATTTAATACTTGATGCTTTAACTCTTTTCCACCAATTCTGCCACCTATAGGGCTTGTTTAGAAGTGACCTTATATATAAATGATTGCTTCCTACACCTTACTTTTTTTTAAATTTTATATAGGTACATTCCAATTATAAATTTTTTTATAATACGATTATTTATATATTATGTATATATACTTTTCATTGTTGTTTTTGTCTTGTCTATAAAAAGGCTTTTATGAGAAATTATATGGAAATAAATAAAAAATGCAGGCATGTTTACTTTCTGAACGGAAGCAGAATCAGAGTAAACCTAGATCGATCCGATCTCACAACCACAATATTTATTTATTTAAATATATGATTACACATATTATTCAGCAAGCGTACCTTTACTATTAGGAATAACACGGTGGTTAAAAGTGGTTTGAGGAATGTTGTGGCAAATGTAATAGAGTATATTAAAAACATGACTGGTTATAGAAGATCGGGTCTCAGGTGATATAGAGGTTAGGCGATGATGATTTAGTAGTAAAGTGACACGAACTGATTGATGAATGATATGATAACGGTATTGAATGGTGGATGAGATTGTACAATAATAAAAACAATGGTGGAATCGTTGACGAGGAGGAGATCTCCTTGATGGTGGCATTCCTTTGGACAGGTGTGTGCCTCAGGACATCCGCCATCAGCTCTCATCAACCAGGAATATATTCCACACTTCTTTATGTGTCTCAGTACTCCTATGACACATTTAAATAAAACCATATTTCATCACCAGTGGTATCGAGTATAGTTTTGCGGTAAGTAAGTAATCTAAAGCCAGCCATCAGAACTGGACAGTCCAAATTAAAACTGGTGTTTTATGACCTACTAACGAAAAGTTTACAATGGATCTGTTTTTACGAGGCAGAATTTAATTAAATGTACCAATTTCATATACCAGCGTAATAGCTCAGGGGATAAGAAGCGTGGCTTCAAATACTGTGGTCACGGGTTTAAATCCCATTCGAGTCAAGAATTTTTAAATTGATTTGATCGGTTATTACGATCGATCGTCTCGATCCAGGTTTACTTTGATTTCCTGTATAGTAAGGTAAATACTGATTATTAAGTCGGTGACCTGTGTAACTAGTAATAGTTAAGATCACCGACAGACAAATAACACGCTGTTGTGTATAAAAAATCCTCTCAAAAAAAGACCCTTTCTAAAATAAAAGCTCCTCGGAGCGTAAATAAATAAATAAAATCATGTGTAGAGCATTTTATTGGTAAATTGCAGATATGTGCCAAAGTCGAACGAATATTATAGTAATAACACCTATACTAATAAGAAGAAAATACCCCATAGTATTTCGTTGCACTTTAAAAATATTATTACTATAATATTTGTTCAACTTTGGCACATCTCTGGTGAAATGAAATCTACCGAAGTTCCTTAGACGAAATTTGGACTAATCAGTATCACGAAAACGTATCAACATTTTTTTTCGAGAAAGAGAATAAATATTTTCAACATGAATTATTAGCGTTTCTTTATTGTTATCAGTGATGTGCTGAACTCAAACGAATATCACAGTTTTATCTCCTATATGAATACCACTCTATCCCCTTTCTTCATAGAGTTATTTTTTTTACTAATAAAAAATAGTCATTAAACGAGTGTTATGATTGCTTTATTTTGATATGGAGAAAAGAGATATGTAGCTATAACACTATAATATTCGTTTGACTTTGGCACATCTCTGATTATAATATAATATGCTTATTTGGCTTTATGGATGAACGCTTTTTTATTAATAGTTTCGTTGGAGGCCGTTAATTTGAGATAAAAATCTGTGGGGCAAAAATCTCACTATCATCTTGGTTATGTGACGCTTAGATCCGTTTGGCTCAGTTTCGTTACTACATATTGCTGCTCTTTTTTGTGGCGTATATTTCCATTATAAAATTGGGGCGTATTATGTGACTGATGTGCTGAAAAAAACATAAATCCGGCTCCGTTCCTGAAATTGAATAAAAAAAACTCCACTCCAACTCTATATTTACCAATAACAAAACTTTAATCCAACTCCCAAAGATTAGCTTAGCAAACTTAGCAAAATAAATATGTATCAATTTAAAACATTAAAAAAATAGCCGGTGTCATTCATTTTCGCGACAACGCTCACTCCGACTCCAACTCCACAGCCCTGTTTTTAATTCAATAGTGTTTATAAAAAAACTTAGGGCCAGTTTCTTCAAGTCGTGTTAAATCGTGTGCTACGTGGCAAGAGATTGTACGAATCTCGTGTCATATACATATATTGCGTTTCTTGAAGGCGTGTCAAAGCCAAGTTATTACGATGTTTGTATCTCAAGCATTTAAGAGAATTTGCATACAGGCGACTTGAGCAGAAGCGACGCATTCGACACTTAATTGGAATGGTGAGGGAAATATAGCTTAAGCTCGGGATTTAGCTATCGGCGAGCTGGGGCAGGTGGTAGCACGAGCTACATATTGAAGAAACGCATTTGTCGCGTAAATCGCCGAGTGGCACTAACTCGAAATTTAACACTAGTTGAAGAAACTGGCCTTTAATACCTCGGTTTATATCCTATGCAAGCACTTTGGACACCTACAAAATTATTTAAATGTACCCATGGCATTTGTAGCATCTAATACGATTAGCAAGGCAGCATGTATTGTTATAAACAATTTGATGATATGGTTAGAATATTATTATGGTAATAGTGTTATGGTTGGGTAATGTTCTTGAACAGGTGTTTGTTTGAACGGATGATCGGCTGTTGCGGCTTCAGTCTTTACAAAAGCTCAGCTCAGACAGCAAGCAAGCAAGAAGAGCAGGTGCATCAGCTTTTGCATCAGACATTATCATCATCATCATCATCATAAGCACTCCAGTTCAGTGATGAACCAAAGCTTCACGCACCAGCATCTTCCACTTAATGCTCCTCCAGTTATTAATTCCTAAACTCCTAACTACCTTATAGAACTCGTCCGCCCACCTTAGCCTAGGTCTACCCTGCCTTCTCTTACCCACAGGCTTGCTGGATAGTATTTCCGATACTATCCCTCCTGCTCTTTAACCCAACCTAATGTAAAAGCCCTAATAAACTGCACTACGTTCACGGTCTTCAGACATTATCATCATTATAATAAAACACACTTAAATTATATCACGGGAAACTCAATCCGTTATGTGTTTAATGCGATTTATTCCAAAATAGCGCGATAAATCTTGTTCTCTTTTTAGCAATTGATTCATTGTTGGTATATTTTTTTTATCGAAAAAACATATAGCGATAAATCAATTTAGGCAAATATGGCAAGTGGACCGAGCTTATTGTATGGCGATGAACATGTGACGGTGGAAACCATATTTCTGCACTATGGAGACTAATGACCGCCGTGTTTTATGACTTGCCATATGGTGTTGTATTTTTTCTCGAGAAAGCCAACCCCCTTAACCACCCCATATGTCCACCGTCGCCGATTTATCGATTCGTGATCGAATAAATATCGCAAATAACGGACGACCGTTAGCGGAATACCTTGCGGCTGTTACAATTTGTATGCGCCGGCTGCAACTTATTCTTCACTACATTTTAAAATAAATATTACTGTGTAATTATTATGATATTTTGAATAGAATGAGATTGGAAAATTATACACATTTTGTTTTAAATTTATTTTTAAATTGCTTGGCTTTTAAATATTTATTACTTTATACTATCATTTATCCCCCTAAAGGCCTCGCCAAACAGAACACGGGTGGAAACTCCTGTGATACCCGTTGACAGTTCGCTGCGAACGGATTTCGCTTTCTGTTTGGACAGGCCTATATACTATAAAGATATATCTTGGATCATAATGTCCCTATTCAATATAACAGTGTAATGAGAGTGTGTGCGTGCGGTGCGTATGCGTGTACACCAATACTACCAAGCTCTAATCTATTCGTGCAAGCACCAATACTATCAGCTTTAGTACGACTCACTAACACATCCTCCCAAGAGCTCTCAAATCCAGTTCATTTCATTTGATTGTCCTTCATTTTGATGTTATAAAATAATGATTTCAAAGAAAATTTTCTACTTTTAATCGATTTAAGAGCTTTTGATACTAAACGCTTCGTTTGATATTGATTTTAAAAGTCAAATAAAATTGATGGCCAACCAAAGTTTTCCCCTATTTCAGTGGTGGACAAACTTTTCGTAAGAAGTGACGGGTCATAAATACAATTTTAATAGAAAGAAGCATCTAACCAATGGTACTTTTTATGTTTTTTTTTTTGTTTAATTCGGGTCTTAATTTTGTATTTATATTATTCAAATATATAATAACGCTCGGGGTCGCAGTTTGCCAGTGCCTGCTGTATTTTTTTCCATTAAAAACATAAATTCGTCTCTAATCCTCAATAAACACAGTCATGATTGGTTGTTAAAAGAAAGGCATAATTAAATATGATTTATATAAGAGAAAGGTGATGCTCCCCTCTGTGCAAAAGGTGTCTTTATATTATATAATATAATTAGCCTTCTAACATATAGCCTGCCTTATAATTTAACACATTGCATTCGCACGTTAGATTCCATTTATATTTTTATAACACATCTGCTCCGTCCTAAATTAGTACAGCCTACCGTAAATATTGGCAAATAAAGATATTTAAATAATATATAACAAATGATCTGATAAATCAATTACCGTAAAAATGTACCGCAATGCGTTATCTTTTTATTATGAACAAAGGTATGCATTTAAAATATTCCTGTATATTAATTTGTATGGTGTTGAGAGAAGAACTATGGGGGTGGGGTTTTCTTTTATATATTTTTATATTATTAAAAAAACAGTACCCATTGTGTACGACAATCTTGAATGACGAAGCAGCGGCAAAATGTGTCTTTGGATCACAATATTAAAATAAAATAATTCCCTCACTTAACGACGACTCGTTATAAGAAAATTATCATTGGGTTTAATGTCAGTTTGGAAGACTTTTGTTGATACTCTTATGCAGTTAAATATTTTTTACAAGAAGCCGTGAATGGGAGATTTTTATTGTATTTTTTTTACAATCCTTAATTATTTTTAATTATCAATTCCGCATAAAATCAACAATTAGTAAGCCGTATATAATTCTTAAAAGATGGAAGGTTCGATATAAAGAATGACAATAGGTTGTATCAGGTTGTATTTATATGCTAACTAGAAGGCACGCGCCGAAGACACCCTAGAAATAATATATATAAAAAAAATAGTAACCCTTTTGAACCTAGAAGTGGTACTAATAATATTAAATATTATAAAAAGTATTTAATATTTTAGATTTTTCATTTTTAGTCTGTTTCAAGCTCTATGCCATACTTTATATGCGGGTAATTTGTTCTAATATGATCAGCATTTTTTTTATGTGTATTGCTTCTTGTTTTACACACCGGGAAAAATAATAGAATTTATGAAAAATAATCGTGCAGATTTAGTTTAAATTTGCCGATGATAGTTATTTCAAATATAAAATTTGTATAAAAATCAGATTCCATGAAAAATAATGGCTCCTTGACAATTCAACCTATCTGGACTTTTAAACGTGTAATTAATATTTATATATAATGGTATTTCGAAAAATAATGTAATAATAATAGTTTCGAAAAAAAGTTAACGAACCTTCATTTCCATGACGACGACTTCAACATTCAGGTGAAATTATTTATTCTTCCATACATTATCAATAGTTAAATAAATTTTAATTATTAAGTTACGGAAATAAATGGATAAGTTGAACATGTGCGCAATTTTAAAACCTTTTTATTAATTATTAAGAAAAAAATATCATAATAATCGTTATGATCTGCATTGTTTATCAAAATTAATGAATAATTGAGATAATTAATGAACAATTGAGAGGTTACGTAGAATAAGGGCGGATAACGGAAAACCTACGACCCTTTTCCGTAAAATGACTTTTGTAAATATGTAGGCTCAAAAATCATCATCGATATCCTGTTACCAAAGTCTATGTTACATAGAATGTTTTACTCGATTATGTCGAAAGTTACAATTTAATTTCAGTAACCTTAATTATAAAAATAACCTTCATGAGTAGTACTTTGTATTTATATTGAGTTGGTGGTTAAGCAACTGATAGCTTATACTCAATTTTCATGCAGGTATTTTATATGTGTATTTAATATAATAATATTTGTATAAAAAATAGCACCATAAGCAATCTGGTGTTGGCAAGGCTCTTCTAATAGTTCACATATGTCAGAATTTGGGGCGTCAGTGAAGCCTTCTTCAAATTAGAAATGACGTTTGCAAAATGTGAACCACATCAACAGAGACGCCGACGCTAATTACCTTTTATGTCAGATGCCATTTGTTATATTACACCTTAATACTATATAATAATTATTATATAAGAGAGGGTACGACCTAGACTAGGGGATGTATTGTGATTCATTTCAAATAAAATTGTTCCGCAAAATATGGTATATAAAAATATATGTATGTACAAGTTAGACTTTTTATTGGTGAAAATATTTATTAGAACACAATGATTTTTTACCCATAATTGTCTTTAAAGCGGCGTATGGCTATTTTTATTTTGAATTTATATCAAATATCAGTAGTTAAAATAAATATGGCAGATGAACTAAACTAAACTAAAAAAAATATTTATTATTAAAAACACATTTATACTTATGTTTTATTATTTTATATTTCTAATATTAATGTGTTCATTTTGTTATGTGGTTTTAAAATTTTATAATGTATAACAACAATGTGTTTTTTATAATGCTTGCAATATAATTTGAATACCTACTCAAGGAAAATATGAAATGAAATATGAAAGTTTTAGTGTAAACGATAAAAATAATAAATTATAGATTACTACAAAGGAAGAGATGTTTTTTTTATAAATTTTAACAACCACATACTTCTCCGTTTACAAAATATTTAAACAGAAAAATATTTATCGTAGTAATTTCCACATTTTAAGTATATTTTCGACTATCGTACAGTTCGATTATATTTGTGGAAATTAATTTATGTAGTAAAATATCTTCAAAATGAAATTCCACCCAGAACACGATAAAAAATTTAAGCATGTACATAAAATTTAAAATAATAACTTTTACTTGTATCCGACAACACCTTACGATGATTTTTATCAACAGAGAAGCTTTCACTTAAAAAGCTGCCTTTTGTGTGTGTGGAGGAGGTTGTAATTTATTTAAAATATAGTATAATAGGGAGAGGATATGATTATAAAAAAGGCACAAAGTGCATGCATACATAGATATAGTATAGGCGGTGTTTGGGATCAGATAAATTTGGCCTGGTGTTTGAACAGTTGCAAGTTGAAGAGGCACGAGTCCCTTGCAATCTGTCGGTGTCCACAAAAAACACTGAGTTCCTCTACCCACAACGAGCTTTTTATATATGAATAGGCTTTTTGTAATGCGTATTTTGTATGGGTTAATGGAACAACAGGCAGATGCCCTGTTCCGATTATTATTGGCTCCGTCTAATATAAATGCCCGGCCAACTCTCTTTAACCCATATATTAACTGCATGCCGCCAATTATTATTGGAACCTAACAACGACTCCCAACATATTTTAAGATTCCTTCAAATCGCTTTACAATCAGTAGACAAGTTCATTTGGAATTCGGCGATTCTTAAACAAGCGTCGACGATTAGAAGTGTCACGTATATTTCGTTTTCATACATTGGAACATGTCCGGCATGCGCATATACTATATATAATTGTCTAAGGTGTGTGTATGTTATATGTCTGTGCGGATCCATCATTCAACCATCAGTGTTACCTTATGAAAGAATATTATTTTATTACAATTAATACATATCTGATATCTCTCGCGTATTTTAGTGATAATAATATTAAATTAATTTCAAAATATTTAATGTTAGAGATATTTAATAATGCATAATAAATGTCAATTCTCAAAAAAACAGTATTTATTGGGAAACTCGCTTTTTAAATATTGTCATCATATGGAAAACCGTATTAAATTATTTTATATATAATTTACTTAGAACATGAATTTAAAAAAAATAACAACTACCGTCCTATTAAAAACACCAAGCAGAACTTCAAAAAAAAAATAACAAATTGAAAATTTCAATAAAATTTACCCTAGTTATACATATAATTCACACTGTAAACCCTTAATTCCGACACTCGAGAGCAACAAGATTGTTCTTACAAAAACATCCAAAAAGATCATATTAATTGTTTACATAGTGACATATTATTTAAATTTATTAATATAAAAGACGGACAAGTGATGTTATTAGGAAGATCAACAAGTGACAGATAAATAGTACGAGCGGTAAAAGAAGCGTATTCTCAAATGATATTGACGATTTTTAAAGTATTATATCATAGCTTATTGACAAGGATTAATTTATTTATTGCTACCAATTTTGAAGAAGTAATAAAATTTTTCAATTATTGAAATTAAAAAAAAATCTTTATCTTCATTTATTGTAAATAAATTCCCCCCTCATAAAAATTTCACTATTTAAAACGTCGAATATACTATAAATTCGACTTCGACTATATTATGCTTTTTTAGAAAGAAAACACAAGTTTTTCGTCACATTTATCGTAAAACAATAAAAGAGGGACGTTAATTTTTATTTTTTAAACCTGTGATTTGAATGGGAAAAAAATCATTTAACATTTATATCCGAGTTTCACAATTTAGATACTTTTAATTTTTCAATATGAATATCAATAATTTAATTTGAAAAATAATTATTAATAACGGAATTCCATCATATATGCCATTATTGATACAATTGTATAAGATTTACAAACCGGTAATTCCAACCAAAGACTTTTAATATAAATTAAATAATATTTTAAGACCAAATATCTTTTATTGATTTTTTAAAATAAAAGCACCCATATTTAAATCTAAATATCACAATTTAAATATAACAAACTAGCGATTGTTATCCGCGTTTAATGTATTGTTTAAAAATAATAAAATTGAATCGTAAATTAAATGTGCAACGGGCAAAACCTCGGTCATAAAAGTGCGCCAATTAAGAATTTACAAAGATGATAATTATTTATTTTAGCCAATAACGAAGGTTAGTTTATTTCTTTTTGTTGCGACGGCTAACTTTTATTTTATGTCCAGACCGATTGCGAATTTCGATAGTTTATCAATAATAAATCGGCGGCCTTTCAAACGAAGAAAGCGGATTTGGGATCATCATGTTTGTGTGAGAAAATATTCAATTAGTTGATTTATCAGATCATAAATAATAAAAGTAACGGATAAAGATGCATTCCAGTTATTATTTCCGGTGAAAATACAATAAAATTGATCAAATATCCACCGAAAACATATCAATTTTGATAAAGTTATGCTCTCGTAGTTACAATACAAAGCCTTATAATTTTATTTAGTGTTTACGGATCGCCGAACAAAACTTAGTTGTATTATTTTTCCCCTATTCAATATTATTTTCACGGGCAACAAAAACTGTCAGCGATTGCAAAATTTACGATACTTCACAAAAACAAATGGATAAATCATTTTTTTGCGAATATATTCCAAAACAAAATAACACAGTTGCATGTTTGATAAGATAAATGTATTTATTTAGAATTTTTATATTGATTTTATGAAAAAGCATTGCTTTCCAAGTAGTAACTTTGTCTATTCTTTATTTTTTTTATTTGTAGATCAAATAATAATATTTAATATGCTTGTCACACCAACAAACTACAGGGTGGACTTAAACTAACTGAGAATATTTAAGTACAGACTACTAAAAATACAATCAGTCCTTTTACAAGTGTGAGAATACATAATTTATTCTAAAAATTTATGTATATATTTTTGCAAAAACTATTTGTTCAAACGTAATAAATGTATATTGTAGAACATGTCTTTAATTGAACTTCAAATAATTTATTAGGACTTGAATTAACTAAGAATATTTAGGAGGTGTGAATATATCGCAAGAATAAGTGAAATTTTTTTTTTTTTTTTTATTGAGAATCACCTGTTTCTGTCAAATACGCAGTGAATGATTCCCGCATTCCCGTGCGTCTGTTGTATCTGTTAAATACGTTAATTAAATTAAGAACTTAGTAATTTTTAATAAATAATACAAAATGTAAAAAATCTCCCTAATTTTTGTGTTTTCCCACCACCACTTAAAATATTCTCAATTAGTTCAAGTTCATCCTGTATAACAGTATTACAATAAATGTTTATGTTACGACATTACCAATCACAGCCGTTTGCCGTAAGCTAATTTGCTTTTGTGTATATTTAAAGTGCGACATAAATGCTCTACGAATATACGAATCTCAAGGGGATTTAAAGGGTCGTATTCAATATAATAGTGTAATGAGAGTGTGTGCGTGCGGTGCGTATGCATGTACACCAAAACTACAAAGCTCTAGTCTATGTTTACACACACGACTCACTAACACATTTTCATTAGACATTATCATGTGAAAATTTATAAAAAAACCAGCGATAGATTTGTAAATTATATAAAAGATCTTAGCCCTTAGGTTTATAAAAAAAAGAAAAGGAGATTTATGCTAATTCATAATGAATTGTGATATTTTGTCGTACAGTGAAAGCAGCTCTATGGTTCATAAAAATTTGAATTCGTGAAGGATGTTATAAAAAACTGTATGACATCTGCCTTCGTCCACTTTTTATAGATATTTTGATTGCATCTCGGGTCAACGAATTTGAGGGTTGATGTTTTTTCCATATGTAATATTATTTATCAATTTTTAAAAGGCTGTGTTTACGTTGCGGAGGCCGTATGTCGCTGGGGTGGCTCTTTTTTATAATCGACCTCTTATTAATTTCAAATAGAGCCTCATTTGAATTCTATCCCGAAGGAACGTGCACAAAGCGATGTTTGTGATGATAAGTGCGTGTATTTTATTATATCAAACACTACTTTTTTATACAAGCATCTGTTCTGTGAAATCACCTCTAAATAAATTGTACATTTACAAATACGTGCGAGTAGAGTCCTTTTAAAAGACTATTTATCAAATTAAAAGCTTACTTATACCACATATTAATATGAGAAAGAGAATTATAATTAATAAAAAGGGCAATTCGACAGCTTAATACGCAAATTAGATAAAATTATTATATCAATATTCCATAGATTATTTACAATGTATGTAATTAAAAGACCGTAATGAAATCAATTTTAATAAATGTACTTATCACGATTGTAGATTTAGCCGTCTCAAAATAATCAGAGACAACTTAAACTATATTAAAATAATTGTCAAAAAATAAAGGAAAAATTATAAATTTTGAGCAACAATCATGGAACAGAGACGAATTACCATAGTATAAAAACTAGTCTATTACATTCTAAAAAAAATATTTATCTATTATATTCTCAGTATTTTAACACACATTTTATATTTTCCATATAAATTAATTTATTGTGTTTTATTAAAAAAAATATTTTCTACTATTCTCCCTATTAAAATGAGGCGTTAATATCGTCAAAAATATATTTGGGGGAAATAGTTAAGTTAAGACTTTTTAAAAATCATATGAAACCATACGTTATGGATCATTTGATGAAGTATTAATAAATAAGCCATAATTTTACCCTTTTAATTATTTTAGGATAGTGTGAAGACACGATGTAGATTGGGATATGAATTAGAGTCGAAAAATTATTTCATTGTCTAACTTAAATGTAATAAGAATCAATGATATTCATGAAAATAGTACGGACTTCTTTGACAAGGGTATATTTTTAAAAATTTTACTTCATTATAAAGGATTGTATACGATATTATTATTAATGATTATGAAATATCAAACAGGCTAAAACATGTCGAAGGTGAGTAAGTCGCGAATCCGGATAGAAAGTATCGCGCGTCATCCAATGATCCAGATTCATTCATACTATGAATCATACACACAATATTATTTAATTAATTTGTATTAATACAAACCGACTTCCAGCGATTAAATGGAGATAAAATCAAGTCCTCTTACCTGTGAACAAAATAATATAACAATTAGTTGATTTAAGGTTATTCAAATTAATGTATATAACCATTACTTTTATACTCAAAAGTAAAAAATAAATAATAAATTAAATATTAAGATTGATTTGCTAAAATAACGAATCAAAAGAAAAATTATGAGACATCGACGTGAAGTTGGTCGCGGATCAATAATGTATGAACTGTCCATAGATATAAATATTAGATATCGCATTGCATATTAATCATGCGTGTTAATTTCGTGTACACCCGTATTTTTTAACTCTTTTCTCCTATTCGATAAAGGCATAAGTGTGTCTACCACACTCAACACAGTTGTAGTGACCCCTGAGAGTGGTTGTGACAATACTTTGGCGATTAAAACGCATTAATATTTGAAACATGTAAAAGAAGTAGTGTTTGGTAAAAAGTGAGCCAAGATGTATTTGAGTGTATGTTTGAGTCCATATGACATGTAGTAACAATGCATTTACCCATTTTACTGTGAAATATCACTGAAGATATGAAGAGAGATGTTTACAGTATAATGTTTGACAGGTAACTGATGTTTTTGGCTAATTGATGTTCTTGAACTAAACACGCATTTTGCCACTCATGCGATATCTTATTTTTATATCTATGGAACTATCAAAATGACCAACATTGATACAATTTTATTCACCCATCAAAATATAATATAAATACTGTTAAAATAATCCCGAACCCTGACCTCAATCCTAATAATTATAATAATTGGTGGTTATGCGATTCTCATTTGAATATATTAAAAGGTAGTAGGATGTGTCACATAATAGAGGATATACAATAATAAAATGCGACAGGAGGTGACGAAAGAGAGAAGACACTTTTATGAAAGACTCTTTTATGACACCATTGTTTAGTTAAAACACACTTAAACTTTTACTGAATACAAAACCGGCCAAATGAATTATCATTATTTAACTTATTAAAACAATAGGTGACGTCATGCAACATTGTCACGACATACACCGACATTTAACTATTCTTTTAAGGCTCTCATTCATTTTTTATATACCTACTGGTAAGTTTTCAATCAAATATTTTAATAGGAAAACTATTTGACTACTGACTCATATATATTATTTGTAACCGGTGGATGTGCTTTTTTAACCTTCATCACAAGATTTCAGTGCTTATATGTTTATTAATATTGTAATCCTCATATATTTGTAAACGGGTTTTTCATTTATATTTTCCATAATTTTTTTTTTTTTATATTAAGTACCTCTCATAACAAATAAAGTTATTAAAATTCTCATGTTATCTAAAGGTAAAAAGATTTATATATTCTGTACACCTAAGTCTAATTCAAACTTTGTTAAATTCAATATAAAAAATAAATTGTAATACTATATTAATATTGTAGCTAGATACATACATTAAAAATGTTTTTTACAGCTTATTTCACATTTTTTATTTAATATATGTATTTGTTTTAATAAATAAGTTTACTGGGTTTTTAGGCCCATTTCAACTCCTGATTGGAAAAACTATTGTAGGTATTTTTATTGAATATTTTTATAATAGATTTTATGAAATATCTACATCCTATAATAATGGAATATCGAAATATTATTATATTCGATATTCGAGATGCGAGAAATATTTAGAGTATTTTTTCAAATACGAGTGCTAAATAATATAAAATAAACAGTTATGAAAGATATTTTCAGGTCGGGTGAAAAATTTACTAAATGATTAATAAAAAATGTTGCCTTATACGTTTTTTTTAATTGTTAAATTAGGAGAATTTGCAAACATAAAAAGGAGTGCTTTATTATTTGATAATTAATCAGAATGTTTAATTTTAAAAGTTTTTTTTTTTATTAAGATTGTTAATATATGAAAATACAAATAGAATAATACAATTTACCATATGATAAAACTGTAAACCATGCAGTGCTCCTTAAATGTGAACAATTTAAAACCTATTTTTTAACCCTGTTAGTTAAGGTTTGGTTATTATTAATTATTGTAGCAAAGACTGAAAATCAAATGAAACTATGTACTTTCAAAAACATTTTCATTGATTAAGTTTATAAATTATATTGGTTTTTATAGGAATTCTCCATGAAACTTGGCTTTACTTGTAATGAATATCCCTGGGCAAATATTGGCGATTTATTAAAAGTACACAAACTCTTATAATATATATATTTTTTATTCCGTTAGTGATATTATTATTGTTCTAATTGCGAATCAAGAAGGCACATGTCCGTTGGGAAGATGGACAGGTTTTCTTGTTATCCAGGTAAACAGAAAGCAATGAGCGAATCTGACATAACATGATATGTTTTCTTCTTCTTGATATAAAAGTCGCGTGTCCGCTCATTAATATTTTATTGTTTTTAATGATTCGTTGAACTTTCGCCTCGAATTACGAGAAAGAAAAGGCCAAATTATAGTTAATTGCATACGAGAGTCCCTTTGTTCCGTACCCAGATTTTGTATAAAAGCATCCCAAATGGCCGACAACCTCCATTTAGATGTTAATTTATAATTATATATGCTTTCAATTACATGATGCACCTCCAACCAAGAAACACGAATTATCTATGAATACTAGTATATATTTTTTTTTTATTTATTAAGAAATATTCATGTAGTATTGCCAGTTAAATCTTTAAATACACGCATGAATAAATGTTAAAATCAATTGTAGCTTCTTGAGTTGTCTTTCGTCTAATAAATGAACCAAATCAAATATTCTTTTATTAAAAAAAAAACGATAGCCAAGTTGACGATATTAAATCACCATGAATGACATATTGACTATCGAAATGTATTTTTATCTCTTCAAAATATACATTATTATTTGTAGAGCGAATAATAATGACATTATGAATCACAGCCGTTTGCGGTGATTTGGTTCACCTCTTTATATGTTTAAAGTGTGACCTTTACTCTACAAATACTAGAAAGAAAAAGCAGTTATCGAAAATTAATTAATTATATAATTATTATTATTATTGATTTCAGATATATTAATAATAAAAAGGAAATAATCATAAATGGGGTGAATAGGGACAGTGCTGTATTAAATTTGTATGCATTTCACGTATGCTATTTTTTATGAGTGTACATGAAATATGTGATTGTAGAAATGTTAAATAATGTATCCGCTCATAATAAATTGTTAATTTGATTAATTTCCACATAATATCTAGAGGGCTTGGCTGATCTATTATACTAAAAGCGAGTGTTATAATAATAAATAAATAAATGTGCAATAAAATAGTGAGTTGGTTGAGCAAACAACGGAATTATATCAGCGGAACGATCTTCAATACAGGCACATAATAAAAAGGGCCTGTTTTGATTGCACTCATTACCGAATTACCATTTTATACTGTCTACGAACAACGTAATGGACTTGTAATGGAATGCACCACTATTTAATAAATAAATCCGATATAAGCAGTAATCGGATTAGTGTTTGATTAAATATAAAATGTGGCGCAGGTGAGAAGTGTCTCTCTCTCTCGGTGGTGGTCTGGTTGGGGTATTCGCCCCCTTATTCCAGATTGATGTCCCCTTTGAGTGGTAGGTATTCCGCCCTTACGGAAGGCGAGGCTCAACATTCACAATACAGCCGAGTCCTTTCTTTTCACGGTTCCAAGATCCAGATAAAGAGCACCTGTGGACTTCTTCACGACAAGCTAATTCCGTTTTTTACAGTATCTTCTATGCCACCACAAAATAACCGGCTAATACATGACTATCACGAACGAGTGACCCCACACGATTTGACCCGTAACTATTACAATATAATATATATATATATATATATATATATATATATATATAGCATATATATATATATATATATATATATATATATATATATATATATATATAAACAGTCCCAACTTGAACGGGACAATAATAGTTTAATAGTTTTTTAGACACAACAACGTGTTAATTGTCGGTGATCTTAACTATTACTAGTTACACAGCTCACCGACTTAATAATCACCTTACAATACAGGAAATCAGAACATTTTTTTATATCGTGATGAAAGAATGTTTTGAAAATAACATTGTATTATAATGATAACAGCAGGCGATCATATTTAAACACATTGTTTTAAGAACAATTGTCAAATTCAATTTCATACACTCGACATTTTACATATTGATAGATTTATGTAATAAAGGAAAAGATCATTATTATTTTTTTTTTTGGTTTGTTGCCACGCAATTTTTAAATTGAAGGTTTCAAATTTTGTTTTTTTTTACACAAGAATCGGTGATCTTAACTACATATTACTAGTTACACAGGTCACCGACTCAGTATTTACCTTAAAATCCAGGATATTAAAGTAAACCTGGATCGCTACGATCGATCGGGATTTTCTTCTTCATTTTCATCATCTTTCATCGGATCAACAACAATTTTATTTGACTTGAGCATAATTTGAACTCATGCCCACAGTATTTTTAGCCCTGCGCCTTTTCCCCTGAGCTTTTTTCGCTGGTTTTATTTTATCTACTTTTCTAAATTTGCAATTTGCATAAATCTACGCACAAGTTTACGCATAATCCCAAACAATTGATTGTCATTTCGTCCTAAGCAGATTTCAGTTTTTTTTATTTGACCACATGAAAATTATATTTGTCGCCTTGCGCCTTATCTTCAGAGCTATTTTATTTGGGTTTTAATGAATATTTAATTTATCGTGATGGCGTTTGCCTAGCCGTGGAAATTTGCGAATGTATTAGTGTATTTAGATATAAGTACGCATACAGTCAAGCGGTGATCAAAGTCGCACTAATACATTGTAAATAAACTATCGGTATTTATTTAACAATATACCCACAAAATTCTACAACTAGGCACTCAACTTTTTTAATAAAAAATATAAGACATTTTGAGGTTTTTCTGATTTCCTGGATTGTGTAGGTGTTAGGTAATGGATTCCCAGGCATACGTCACCGTAAACGTATATCGTAAATACGATAGTAGAGTTACTTAGCTACAGTTATGATCGGTTTTTTGTTAGTTAATGCCTCGCCCGAGGCTAAGACGAGGCATTAACTAACAAAGAACCGATCAAAAGTAGAGCAAAGCAACTTACAATAGCAATTACCGTCTTTGCAGCGTACGTTTAAGGTGACGCACGCCTAGGAAACCCAAGATTAAGTCGAAGTGCTCGTTGGTGCTTCTCGGATCTCTGCCAATGAGAGAAATGTAAACAAACACGAACGCCCAATCAGTGACAAGCGCTCGATGTATCATTGGTGGAGATACATGAAAGAGCATCAAAGAGCACCTACATATATCTGTGCTCCGCCTAATAGATTTCTGAGAGGTTTAAAACATATGTACATACAATTTAACCCAAATTAAAAAAATACAAACGATATACACTGTTGGTTTTTTTATTCTAAAAACCTCTCTACACACAATAAAATGAATAATTTGATATTATTAATAACCAAATGGCGCCTATTGAATTATATTAGCGCTTCTCACGCCGTATGATAAATATTTGACATATTCCATAAAAAGCGTACAGTGGGAGGATGAAAAGTGATAAATAGAATGGGATTCATGTGACAGAGTATAAAGAGTCAGATCCCCCGGGGATCTTCGAATGTGTCTTGTAATGTTTCTCATTATCGGACTCAATACAAACCATTATTGAGTGTCAAAAAGACATCTTTGTTATGGAAATATCACACATAATCCGACTTTACTCAATCACAACAACTCCATAAGGCGAGGCGTGTCTGGATATTAATCACCGCATATAAAAAATAAAGCAAATTAAAAATCGTATCGAGAGTTGTAAGGTCAAGGGCCCAATTGGCCGGTACTATATGGCTTTGTAAATAAATGTAGAATGTAAAATAAGTGTTAAGAAAGTAAAGTGGAAAGAGAAGAATAAGAAACACGAACCGTGGCGCATCGATGGACTTTATTTCGTCTGCACCGTGACAATTCTTACATCACCAACATTTTAAACATATTATTATTTTATATAATTTAATAGATATTTAAATTTGACTTTATTGTGATATATCTACATTTTTTTTTCTATCTACATTTTTTTGTACATCTATTTAACTATACAGTTATAAACAAAACGACTCTTCCCGACTTAATTGTATCAATTGAATATTATGTAAAGTGAAACTTCCATACGCCTTGATTTATTTGATATACGACCTTTTTTTGGAATACGAACTGTGTGCGTTATAGAAAAGAGAAAAAAAATCTATATCAAGAAAAAATATTACATAACCAATATTATAATAAAATATTTATTAGATTGATTGTGATTTTATTATTATTAATGTTAATTTGCTCAAAAATAAATATTATGCCTACAGGCACACCATGGATATTACATACGACCTTAGTTTGGAATACGGTCAGCGAGCGTTATAAAAGAGAGTCAAACATTATAAAAAAAAATTGTTAATTTTTGGTGGTTAATTTCAGGGTAATCCTAGATCGAGACGATTGATTTGGATTTCATTAATATTACTGTTAATTTACTAAATCTTAAATGCCTGAAAATATTATGTATATTTAGTGAAGGCTATATACGACCTCAGTTTGGAATACGATCCGCATCCTTCATGGAAAAGATTCGAACAACAAAACAACAATTATATAAAGACAGAAAAGATGCACAACTGTATATTAAAATTTTATTTAAAAAATAGTTCAAACATCTGAAACTGAAAACTGACTTAAGGACGTTTATTGAGGATCCAATGTATTAAATAAATAAATAATAAATTTATTAATTAAAAAAATATGTTATATATAGAAAATATACAGGACGTTGAAATTTATTAAAAAAAATCGTTAATTAAGAAATTAGCCCTACAATATGCAATATAAAATCGTTTATTTTAAATTAAATATAAATAGTTTAGAACCTCTTTTATAGGGCCACCGTGAATGAGTCCAATAATTGAGACAACATCTTCTCAGTTGTTTGTTTTTATTGTATTTTGTTTAAGTAAAACACTTTTTTTATATTTTATTTGGACACCAACTTTGCGCTTTATCAACGTGATGTACGCAGACTACTCTGTAAAATAATCACCTCCAATTAAAATTCAATAACCCCACTAATTTTAATAAATCTCAAACAGGTGGTTGTTTCAAAGGTTTTGTGGTTTATTTGACAGGTGTAAATCGCAGATGTTCCTTATAAAATAATAAGGTACATCAAATCGGCGATTACGTGAAAGTCATTTTCCAGTTGAATGGTCAAGCGATTTTATGGATTTATTTTTTTAAGAAGAACCGCCTTTGTCACTCAACAAATTGAAGCATTTATTTGTATATTTGAATAAATTTAGTCCTTTCCAGAGAAATGTGGTAACAATTACTGATAGTATTTTTTCCGATGATAATCCATCATGTTACGATTGGCTGATCAAATATAATATTATGAGAAATTCTCTCGTAATATTTTTCAAATATTTAGAACAACACAACTCACCCGTAAAATAAGATAACAGTTTTCGAAACTATTAACAAACTGATTTCCAATATTATTATTACCATCAAGGTGACTTCGATTGTGGGAAAATAGTTTTAAATGTAATCAGCTTAAACGAGGCGGAATATTTATTAATCAATATTTGAATAATGTAATACCAATAAGCTTGTAATATAGAGCTGATAGAAAAATATGTTGTTGATATTTCTAATAACATTACACCGTCTTTCACTTAATATATAATAATAAGTGCGTTATTAAAAGTTGCTTGATATATTCAACGACAAATAATATGTCATCATGTAAACAATTTACATGATCAATTCGGATTGCCCAACCTGTTGGATTTTTGGGAATACAATGTTGCAGGTGGCCACAGCCCGTTTATGTATAATATGCGCATGTGGTAATGTGGTAATGTCGGCCATGTTCCAAAGTATGTAAACAATACGCATGACACTTCTATAGATATAAATTAATTTGGGAAATACAAATATTTCACTTCAAATTCACCGTTGTTAATATGAAAAAGGTTGAAATTGAATGGAAATTGTCGCAAAAACAACGCGTTGTCGTTAATTATTTTTTTATAAAATATTTAATTAATTTGCTTACTCAACGAAATCCATACAGCCTTTTTAAAATAAATTGTATATTTTCCATGGAAATTCGTTAAAAGACTTGTATGTTAAATTCATATTAAAATATATGCTTTCATTATAACCATTCTCAATATAATTAGCAATAGAGTTGGGAAGAGATAAATCTTTGTAATTATTAATAATAGAAGAGTAGGGCGTGTAATTTATGTGAGATATACTAATTTGATTTCACAATAATGAGCACGCGATATTTGGTTTAATTTATATAATGGCATAGTCGAATGCAAAAGCGTGATGATAACTCGTAAAAAGGCCAATCCGATTATTATCTTGCAAACTCTCTAATCTGCCAGTTATTAAAATTGACGATTGTTGACAGACATGCAAATCAAAAAATAATTATTATTTTTAAATAATTGTAGACTCCGAATTGAAAAAATGGGCATTGACGTCAGACCGAGTAAATCAAGTCTGCTAATAAAATATAATAATAATTTATTTTTAATTAGTCAATATTATTGAGAAAATAATTGGGTATGGTAAGTATTTCACAAAATTTATTTGAATCATTTACAATACGAATAAATAAAAATAAGTTGTCTTCTATGAAAAATATTTTTTCAGATAGCTTCGTTCACATTCCTTATTTTTCTTGTTTAATATGTCGTGGTAATTATTAAATTAACTAAATAAAAATATATATTATAACAAGAAATGTTGTAAAATAAAATAAAATATGAGCTTCTTAAGTCTTTTGTTGTAAGAAAATTTATGGCTGTCAATCTAGTGAATTGGATTAAAACTAATAATTTTGATGATAAATATTTTTTTAAATAATATCTTATATATATGTTCATTTTCTCAATGAACATAATTGATACATTTAGAATCAAAAGCTCCCAAATCCAGATTTTAATTTTTTTCAAATATTGTTTAGTAGGAATTCTCTAATACCAAAGATGTAATATTTGTTTTAAAAATATATAACTTATAGTAATCAAACCAAGTGCAAGTAGGTGTAATGAAGTGATTTGAGGTATTCGAGCTCTGCAACGATTTCGTATTTATTATATGATTATTGTATAATTTTATTTCAACTCTCTGATATTTACACAAAAAATATATGATACACTTATCATACCTATTCATGGTATAAACTATAAAATTTCAAAAATATTAAAATTATTATTTTATAAGGTTGTTCTGTTAATATACAAAAAATCAAATAGAATAATTACATTTTTCCGAATATGTGTAATAAAAATTTAATTTAAGTGCTCTACAATATTGTCACAGTCGCAAATTTTGTTTTTGTATTAAAATTCATTATACATGTAAAATATAAAATAATAGAAAAATAGTTATGATATTCAGTGGCAAAGGAGGCAGGTAAGGCATCTTCAACCCATTGATTATTAGTTGAGCAGGTATTCGCACCTCATATAAATGAGTTGGGCCAAAAATGGGGTGGGCGTGGTGCTTGTGATTTACACTGACTGGGCCGGGGCCGGGGCCGGGCCCTTACCAATACCACACTTTCCTATTTGCATACATTAAAGGCGGCAACATAATGAAAAATTAACAATAAAACCTGGAATGTGCACCGCCATCCGAGGAATGTGTGCCAATTTAACCCACCACCACAAAAATAATATAATAATATCGGTCAAAGAATCTTTATAAATCGAGTGCAAGTTGTTATTGTTTTTATACAGTACATACAGTTTGTCGGCATATTAAAAGACACCGACTCTGAAAACAAGAAGAATAATAGCTTTGGCGAGCGAACGTGAAGGTATTCCAATCACGCAATAATTTGATAATCGATTACTAATTAAAAAATACCGAACCTTAACATCGCAGCTGCTGTGAAAAGAACAACCTGCTCATTTATAACAACTATAATCATATACGATCGACCCAACTAAATAAAAGCCTTAACCTAAATGAGAGCCTTCTAGGTTAGGTTAGATGCGTACATTATATTTTTGACAGTTTTAATCCACATAACATCTTAGTTGTAATATATTTTGGTGCAAACATATAGGTTTGACATTATTTTATTATTTGACTATGACATCTATATAAGGTTTCAGATATTAGTACAACTTGTGTTACAATTAGTTCGTAAATCATTTTAGTCAATTAATCAATTAGTATGTTATTTGTTAACCATCCATCGATTTAATTGTATGTAAATAGTTTGTGTTTAAATTCTATGAATTAAATTAAATGCACTTAAACTATTACAATAACACAAATCACAAATAGATACGCAATAAAAAAATACCTACATATCCGATATATTAGATTCTTTCACAATTAAACAATAGCAAATACCTACAGTTTAAACATAAATTTTAATAAGGTTTTATATGATGCCACAATTTTCAGTTTGAAGAGAAAAAAATGTAGTTATATTAACTATTTTATTGTAAAATATCTTGATTATTAAGATCATCAATAACAATATATTCTCAATTATAATTTTCATCTTTTTAATATTATACAAAAAAAATTCTATAATTAGTGATCCGTGAATTTCGTGATCATCGTAGAGATGCGTGAATAATTACATATTTTTTTTATCAATCAATGATGCAATTGTTAACCCATTTATCTTATAAAATATTTTATTAACACGGCATTACTAATATAAGACAAAGAAAATTTATTATGAATTATACGATCTCAATTTAATTATTTTCATCCTCCAAACTCTAAAACAATGTTTGGCATATTTTTTTAAATAATGAAACAAAGAATATAAAAAAGCATGCTATTTAGAGAGAAGGAGGTGTTTAATTTTTCTTTCAGATTTACATAAAGGTGTCTTGTAAAAATTAATTAGTAGAAGAAGTGGTTAAATAAATTATTATGACAATCATTCGGGTAGTAATAATTGAGATGAAATTTATTTTTATTTAAATGTTATCAATTCGTCTAGTATTTCAACTTTTTTTAAATAATAATTGAAAATTTTTGAGGTCCCCATTTAATGAAGTCTTAATAGGTTCCATAAAATATGCTATTCCTTCCTTTAAAATATTTGAAGGTCAATTAAAAATAATATATGTATATGATTTAATTCAAGCAAAATTTAAAATATCTTCCAATCAATGGTATGATTTTCCTTACTTACAACATAAAATTAAACATTTTCCCAATCAAAGTAATAATTTATAAAAATTCCCAAAGTTAAGTGTCAGTGTATACAAATGAATCAATATTGATTGAGACGTTTTTTAAAAGATTACAAGCATTCACATACGTGATAACTCCAAGTTATTTAACGAGGTGTGAAACAGGCGTGCCATTACTTCGATAATCGTTTTCCGATCAAAGAATATCGAAGGAAGGTGTCCGATTCCGATTTGGCAAAAAAGAGTATCACAGAATTCGTCAGCTAATTACTAAGACAGAGCCCTTCTTTCTTCCAATGAATGATAATAATTACTATGCCATACTTTTTTGTACCTTGCACTGGTTGATTGACCCGAGCACGTGGCAGGTGCATCAACCAGGAGTGATCAACCTTTTTATACATTATATAATTATGTAGTATCGGAAATACTATCCAGTCTTAGACCTCGTATAAGATGGGGGGACGAGTTTTAAATGTAGTTAGGGGTTTATACCTTAAATAATAACTGGAGAATCGCGGCGTCCTTTAAATTTAAATGGAAGTTCTGGTGTAAGAAGCATGAAGTGCTAATGATGATGATGATATAATTATGGAAATTTGATAGTTGCAATCATATAAGACTCATATGTCATATTAATGGGAACCTACATAAAATAAATTCAAATAACATTTTTACCATGAAAACTAACTATTAGGAATTTTTATTATAATAAAATAGGGTATTTTTTAATTTAAATTTTCAATTGTTTTGTTAGTACTGTTTTTTGGTGTCAAAACACGAAGAAAAAAAATTATATATTTATTATTTTCAATAGAGTCGTTATATTTTGTGCTTTGATTTTATTTTTGTTTTAAAGATGATATTTATGATGTCTGTCTGTCTCTCAATAAATACAATTTTTTTAAGAATTGCCATTAATTATGCATTATTACATATCTCTAAAAAGATTTTGAAGTTATTTTAATATTATTATTATCATAATACCAGTTTAGGTACATTTAAGGTATGTATTAATGTCAATTACAAAAAACCGTCTCGATCATAATTTTAGTGGAATGAAATTGTACGTATAAATTGATTTTTTTTCATATTTTTTATTTATTCAATATGTTACCATTGATTTAAATTTTTGTCGCGAATTTTATTATTAGTTTCGTAGTTATTTTACGGTGTGCTTAGAGATGTGCCAAATTCAAACGAATATTATAGTATTATCCTTGTCTCCTTTTTATATATCGCTCTATCCTCTTTCCTCATAGAGTGCAATGAAGCGATATAAATACTAGTGGTATAACTTTTTTGTTTATTAATAATAATGGAGTCTTTTTTTAAGTTAGCCCAGTCAAATTAGGAAGAAAAGGGCCAAACCTCGGAATTTCAGCTTAGAAGCTGTAATTTTGCATACACCTTTATTTCGGTATTCTAAGGGTGGTCTAAAAAATCGAATGAAATCAGATGACAGGTTTGGAAATTATTCGAGATCAAAGGTCACAATAATCAGTTTTTCACGATTATCTCAGTTTCTCGAGGTAAAACGCTAATTTGACTGTGCTATATAGACTTTCTGCATCCTTTTCTTACATTTAGTTATTAATAAATAAAATAATTTTTTCAAGTAAAATTATTGAGAAAATAATGTACCTATGGATATTCGCAACTGGTTACAGACACACTGAATGATAAAAAGAAGTAGAACTGGTGCAGCAAATACTCAATACTACTCTTTAATTCATCGAGCCGGCTTTGAATGGGTATACAGTGGAAATACCATAACCATTTCACTACCATCATCACCACCCATAGAACTTGTGGCACGCGACTTCTTATAATAATATTATTTGATGCAGAGTCATGCTCACTTATAACCTGATACATTTCAATTACAACTAAGTGCTCCTGTAAGAATACTTGTTTAGTCTCTTTTTTATAAGTGTGGAATAATTAATGTATTTCAAGTCTATTAAAAAAAAAGATTCGTAAATTTAAAAGATTTTATTTTAAACTAAAAAAGACATGATCATTGTCAAAAAAAATACAAATTGTTTGTGGCATACTTTCCAAAGAAATTTCCACCCTGTAAATTTTTTTTTTTAATATTTTTTGCTTGGTTGAAGAGTGGCTCTGTTCTCATGAGTCAGTACTATAATGCAATGAAATCTAGTAAAGAGTGTTCTGTGGTGGTATAAATAGAGCCTTAAAACATGTTATCTTTACATATTATATGAGTAGTGGATGATCAAGTTGACAGATGAATGCCAAAGGCTGTCCTGCATTACAACCTCATCATCATCATCATCATAAGCACTCCAGTTCAGTGATGAACCAAGGCTTCCCGCACCAGCATCTTCCACTTATTTCTATTGGAGGCCGCGCTCCTCCAGTTATTAATTCCTAAACTCCTAACTACCTTATAGAACTCGTCCGCCCACCTTAGCCTAGGTCTACCCTGCCTTCTCTTACCTACAGGCTTGCTGGATAGTATTTCCGATACTATCCCTCCTGCTCTTTCCACGTGTCCGGCCCAACCTAATGTTAAAGCCCTAATGAACTGCACTACGTTCACGCTCTTATATAATGAGTAAATCTCATCGTTCCGTCTAATTCTAAATAGTCCCGGTGCCTCCTGAACAGGACCCAAGATCCTCCTAAGAATCTTCCGCTCGAACCTAAGTAGCCTATCCTCTTCAGTCTTGGTAATAACCCATGTTTCTGCACCGTAGGTTAGTACTGGCCTAATTAGCATCTTGTATAATTCTACCTTGGTACTTCTACTTAGATATCTTGATCTGAGCAAGCGTACTAAGCCGAAATACGCCCTATTAGCACTTTGCAGGCGAGAGTTGATGTCCTGGTTATTTCCAGCCTCCTTAGTGACCACTGCTCCCAAATATACAAAAGAGTCAACCTGCTGAAAGTGGTCATTGTCTATGTTCAGGCTACGATGTGCTACCAATTCCGAGTTGGATGTCACATGCATATACTGACTTTTATCTACGTTTATGACTAATCCTACTATTTTAGCGGCATCCCTTATTGCTCTAACCTTATCAATTAACACGTTCTTAGTTCTAGCGATAATATTTACGTCGTCTGCGAAAGCGAGTACCTGAAAAGACTTATAGAAGATATTAGACTTATTGCTACAACCTGCAAGACGCATAACCTTTTCTAAAACTAATGAAAATAACAGGGGGGATATCACGTCCCCCTGTTTAACGCCTGCTCTGGTGATGAAAGACTCCGACAGTACACCATTTATCCGTACGTAGTTTTTGGTGTCTGTCAGCGTCATTTTTGAGAGACTTATGAGTTTTTCCGGAAACCCAAACTCTCTCATCGTGCTGTAAATAATATCCCTATCGATTGTGTCGAATGCCTGCCTAAAATCTACGAACAAGTGATGAGTCTCCACGTCGGCTTCATTACACTTCTCTAATATTTGCCTAATTGTAAATATTTGGTTCATTGTTGAACGCCCGGGTCTAAATCCGGCTTGGTAGTCTCCCAAGCATTCCTCCGCGTATTCTGCTAGCCTATTTTTTAAAACCTTGGCGAATATCTTGTACATAACTGATAGTAGGGATATCCCTCTATAGTTACTGCACACGCTAACGTCACCTTTTTTGTGGAGTGGACAAATTATCGAACTTGCCCAATCTTTCGGTAGCGTTTCGCCTTCCCATAAAGATACTATTAAACTATGTAATAGCGCCCATAGAGCATCCCCGCCGTATGCTATGAGTTCGCTGGAGATCTCGTCTATCCCGGGGGCTTTCCTTCTCTTCAGTCCTCTGATGGCGTGGCACACCTCTTCGTAGGTGGGTGGTGGTATTTGTGGTTGTGCGGCGTGTTGGTACAGACTAGCGTTCTTATTGGCTACCTTATCGCTATTCTTATCATTTAATAGGTCGCTAAAGTACTCCGACCATCTATTTAAAACGCTTTCCTGATCGCAGAGAAGTTCGCCTTTGTTATTCCTATTAAAGTTTAGTCTAGGTTTGAACGTTTTCCTACTATTGTTAACGTTCCTGTAAAATTCCTTAGCATTATTCCTATCTCTAAACATTTCAGCATCTATAATTTGCTGTTTTAGCCATGTCCTCTTCGTCGACTGTATGACTCTATTACTACTCCTACGAAGTTCTTTGTACTTCTCTCTATTTTCTAAGCTATTGAAATTAAGAACTTGTGCACGGGCATTGTTCTTCTCCTTAATAATACTCTCGCATTCTGTGTTAAACCAGCCATTTTTCTTTTTCGTCTCGTAACCCAAAGTTGATTCTGCCGCATTACAACCTCATGAGATATAATATAGTGGCCGAGTGTCTGCCATAATAATAAAACCACCATCGACTATAAACATAATCCATTTAACCTAATCAGAGACATGTGTTGTTAATCTGGTATTTGTTTTGGTGTCCAATCAGAGAGTAATGATGCTGAAAGACGCAGATTTAAGACAGATACTACCCGTTTTTATATCATGATGAATTTTTGTTTTTCTATATATTTATTGAGCCGCCTTGTGGCTTAGTGATTAGTGTGACGAATTCGTGAGTGAGACTCCCGTGTTCAATTTATGGCAACTGCAAAAAAGGTGTCCATTGGTGACTTGATAGATGTACTAGACCTGAAGGACTCATTGCTGTGAGGTGGCCTGGGAAACCACATCTACTATATTCTACCGTAAAGGCTACGATGGCCTAGCCAACTCCATAAGTAATGGATTCCCAGGCATACGTCACCGTAAATACGATAGTAGACTTACTTAGCTACACGTATGATCGGTTTTTCATTAGTTAATGCCTCGTCTGAGCCTTGACCGAGGCACTAATTAACAAAAAACCGATAAAAAGTCCAGCAAACCATTTCTATTACCGTCTTTAAGGTGTACGTTTACGGCGACGCACGCCTATGAATCCCAAGCTTTACACAGGGACTCCCATCAAGAGGATAGGCGTTTATATTTTTCAACGTTTATTCATTGTGATTTTTGCTAAATAAAAATTGTACCTATTTTTTTCTGAATTTGAGAAAATTTCCGCTTTAATAATTCGCACTACATGGCATTAAAAATCTAAAAATAAATTATTTGGAGTTTGAAAAACAAGCCGACGATATCTCAATTAACATTTGAAATCCAATATAAAGTGTAAGTAGTACACCTCTCAATTAATATTTTTTAAAGAAATTATGAATTTATTTTGCCATATTTTGAGGGTATCTGTTATGCAATTTTTTTATTGAAATTACTAGATTTCTTAATGAAAATATACATGGTTAAAAGGTTGTCTGGAAAATGGAAAATCGAGGTAAATGGGCTCTACTGTTTATCGACACATTATTTCTTAGGCTTTACCGTATACATTTTTTTAACCAAGTATCATCCATAATTTTACTTTTTAATGATTTATACCAACAAGGTCACACATAAACTAAAAAAAAAGTAAATAGTAATTATGCCAGTACACTTTAAGGCCTATTTACCCCTATTTGCTGTTTGTTTCTATAAGTAACCTTATATTATATTCTTTATGAAACACGATTTTTTTTTAAATATACTTGTGTTTTTTTACTAAAATCACATCTTATCACTGATGCAACTAATCTTTCGCTAATATTATTTTTCATGGACTAATTTAAATGAATGTATCAATAATCTGCACCTGCAACAGCCATACATATTCTGACATCTGGATCCTGTCTCTGTACCTCGAACATATCTACAACAGGATTGTCACCGTTATTACAAGAATATTTATATCCTTACACCTTGACTTATGTTCGGGTTACAGTTTCGAGTCCTCGGAGTGGTCAAAACAAATTGTAAATGCAAAAAAATCAGCCTGAACTAACTATAATCGTAATAATCTATATAATGAATAGCGACGACTACATATTACAGAAGAAGGGAACCAACACATGATTTAAAAAATGTATCATGTAAAGTTGAACCTTTTATAATGAGTACCTTTCATAGAGATTAATTCGCATATCGAGCAAAATTAATTGTGAAAAAATTGCTCATTTAACGAGCGATTTAATCGCCTAACCCACAATACCCTGTAAAAATTATCACCTAACTATAGAAATCAAGAGTAAAATCATTGTAATTTAAGAACGAGTAAGATTCTGGAATTTATGACGAATTATGCTCTTTATGAGATTTTTCACTGTAATTTTATATTTTCTTATATACACCTAATTGGATTGGTCATGGGTTCAAATCTCCCTCAAGTGAATTTTTTTTATTGATTTGATCGCTTATTACGACAGGGAGATGGGGAATAATAATAATAAAATCCCAATCGATCGTCTTAATTAGGTTTACTCTAATTCCCAGGATTGTAAGGTAAATATTGATTATAAATTCGGTAACCTATGTAACTAGTAATAGTTAAGATCACCTACAACACGTTGTTGTGTCTAAAAACCAAAATTTATAAAGCCCTCGGGTCGTATACATTAATAATAAAATATTATTTGTCTTGATTTCACTATATATCTGTTTGGTTATGGTGTTAAATATATAAAAAGGTGATACAGTCGGCTGTCACGGGCAAAGTGGGTAATAATACAAGGCAAATGTTGACACTTTAGTGAATCAATGCCGGTACCGATAAAAAGAAACACCACAAACCATTATGTCTACGAAGAGGCTTACAACTTAAAAAAAAATACTACTAATAATCAGACCTAGGAATTGGCGAGTGCGAATGTTTCGTGTTTCAATTTCTCACTGATGTTATGCTTAGGTTTCCTAGGCGTATGACATACAAATAAGTACGAATCCGAATGTCTGTTAATAATCCAAGTTATAGAGGTTAGTTGAATATATATATTTTTAATTATTTTATTGTAAAAACCCCTGACAGTAACGGTGGACAAGAATTGTTTCACCATAGACTATTGTCATGTATATTATGATATTTGAATGGTCTAACCTTATCACGTGAGAAACTCAAACATTTCATCGACCGAAAGTCGGCAAACCCTGCATTCTTAAACTTATAGTTATAACAATATTCAAAATACATCCCAATAAAAGATGATCAATTAACTGAAAACATATTAAAGTGAGAGTAATTAAAAAACTATTCTGTAAATATCAAATCCCACTTATTATTGATAATATTAACCGTAAAAACATCATATTATTATGTTAACTACCCTTGGTTGTAGAATTCAGAAATGTTATTAAAAAAATTGAATAACTTGAATTTTTAATAATTCATTCAATTGACCAATAAATTATATGAAAATCTACAATATTCATATTGGCAAATCTTTTCTAAGGGGGTGAAAAAATATGTATTAAATTGCTCAAAATTCTAGATCCTTGACGACTCACATTTTTATTATATTGCTTTATATTTTAAAATTAAATAAATTAATAAAATATAATAATTATTTTTATATAAGCCCATTGTATACATTTAACTTTGGGAATATTTTATAATTACATAAATACAATATTTTATATATGGGAATTTAAATAAACTAATAAAGCAACCCTTGAATTGTTGATAGTGTTGACTTCTTGGTGGAATTCCATAATTTCAAGAAAACTGTTAATTGTAATTTCCACAGTAATTTTATTAAAGTACTCAGACTCCTATATAAAATTACTGTTTAAATTACAAATATCAGTTTTCAACCCAAAACCTGCCCACTTAAACTAGATCTGTTAACAGTCCAGACACTCATTTAACTTCAGCTGTAAACTCATGTTGACTCATGTGTAAGTCATGATAACTCATAAAGTCTCATAAAATCACCTGTGAGTTATTAAAAAAACAGTTTTTCAATATAACATCGGCTTATTGAAAAACTACTCATTTCTATAATCTAAATCTGAAAAGCATGAACTTAACCTAAATTTGCTATAATAAATGTTAACTGCGAAAAATTCTATAAAATAGAATATGTAGTTCAGCTCTGAAATAACCTGCTCATTATATTATTTTAATAATTATAGTGTATCATTGCTTAAGAATTAAATAGTAGTTTCGATATTTTCTCACTCCAATAACCCACGATTGATAATATAAATGATGAAATATTATTTTTCACCTTCATAAAGAATCTTGAACTCATATTGTTATCTTGTGTGTGCAAATGACGGTACCAGTATGTCACACCTCGATTAACAAATCAATATTGTGACTTAACTAAATGTGAAACAATATAATTCATAATATTGTTAGGTGGCAGTGGAGGTGTAAAAGTGTAAAGTCACTTTGGTGGTTGAATAGGTTTTAATTTGGATAAGAATGGAATATTTTTGTATGAACTAGATCAGTCAACATGACAAACACCCTGTTGTCATAACAACACTACTGTATTCCAATACAATGTCTATGTAAATAACATCAAACAATAAACGATGGTGAAAACTATTGAATAAAATTAAAATTATTAAAATAATAAAGAGCTCTCTTTATATCGTACACTGGTACAACTCTAAAATTGACACTTTTTAGTATAAAAACTACGTCTATCATAAAAACAAACATGTTTCTGTGTAATTATGTGCGTGGCTACAAATACTGTGGTCTTGGGTTTAAATCTCGTTTAAGTAAAAACATGATTTGATCGGTTATTAAGAAAAATAAGAATAAAATCCCGATCGATTGTCTTGATCCTGGTTTAATCTGACTCCCTCGATTATAGAGTAAATACTGGGAAAAACTGTGTAATTTGTAATAGTTAAGATCCACCGACAGGTAAAATTGAATAAAAATACAAAATTTGTAAAAACTATTAAATTGCCCATCTAAAAAAACAAATATAACCTTAATTTATCTCCAAATAATATTTTTTATTGATTAACACAATCCTTCGAAAATTTCCATTTAATATATTGTAAGTATATATAAATTTATTCACATAATAGATATAATTTTTTCAATAAAACCTCATGAGATACACCAGTTTTATTGAAAAATTGACGATAAAATATTGAGTTCTAACAGTTTTTATTATTGTTGAGTAAAGAAACTTTATTTTGACAGTTACAAATATGCTAATAATAAAAAAACTAAAATTCCTAATTAAACGTTATAATTTAATAAGTGCCATTTACAATTCATAAATTTTATTAAATAAGAATATTCTATTAAATAAAAATACAGGAAATTCATATTTCTATATAGAATATGTTTTAGAAATAAGTGTGAGATATAAAAATTATTTAGGATTGTATTAACTTATGTTATTAATATCAATAATTAGGTGTGAAAATATTCCCAAAAAAATTATGTATATCGCACCTTTAGTCCACTACTTGAAAGGCGAGTGTCGCAGATTATAGCACCTTCCTATTTTGATTCATAAGACATTATAATGGATAATGTCAGACACGGATGCTGATGGGATACGAACCCCATACAGAGGAGATAATCTCGAATAGCACATGGCAAATTTGTAACCATCTGCAAGTAGCTCATTATTATTGCACATACCTTTAAATAGTATCTCTGGTATTGAAAAGGCTCTAGGATATAATAATAATATAACAGATGCATCAAATAATAAAAGTATCATATGACAAACACACAATGCACACACGTTTTGCTAAAACGCTACTTTCACAATCGATCGATTTTATTACTGGGTATTAAAAACATTTTATCATCCAATTATTAAAGGATATCCTAAAATTCATGCAAGAGGTAATTTGTATAAAAAATATAATATTTTTATTAAAATTTTACAGTATTAAATGGGTACAAGGTTAAATAGACCTCTATAGTTTTTGCCAAAAAGTTCACGATCACTTTAACCTTAGAGAAGAGTCTCTCTACTATAAGAATCAATTAAATATTTTATTTTTTTTATCAAAATTATATTTCATATTAGATTTAGAACACCTTAACATCATATTTCAAACTAAGCAATGAAAGTGAGTAACAAAGACCATATTTTGATTTGTTGACAAAGTGTTATTTAGAGCAATCTTATATGAAATAATATTTAATTTTGGTAATTAATGTATTTTTTAACACATTAACCTCTTAACGGAATTTATCATTAATCAACGATAGAAGAAAGATGTAAATTTTGGTGATTTTTTTAATGGGTTCATTTTTATACATGACCAATAAATATATTTGATTGAAATATAATATTTTCTTTCAACGATCTGAGTTTTATATTAATAGTACTACTTGAATTCTAAATAATTGTGAGAGAAATAGCTCAAGTGAATAAAAATACTGTGATAATAGGTTAAAAAATAAATTAGAGAGATTTAGACGTAATATTAATAAAATCGCGATTAATTCAGGTTTACTGTGATTTCCGGAATTTTTAGGTAAACTGAATCAAGCCTGTGTAAATGTAATAGTTAACTAGATTGCTAACAGTTTAAATACAGCAAAAATCTACTAAAAAGCCGTGGAACGTACTTATAATGCACAAATTAAAAATATAACTTACTTCTGTCTCTTCGAGAAAACTACACATTGAATGAAATCCACTCACCTGAAAAAAAATACAAAATTAATCTTCATTCTTTGTTATTTATATACTACTTTAATAAAATATAAATATATTTTAAAGAACAATCGATAGTTTATAATAAAAAGAGCATCAGCATTGGCAATATGGCTTCCGTGACACAACATCTGTGACACGAGCCCTGTAATATTTTGTGTCACGTCATTACTGTTCACAATATGTCACTTTGACATAAAAGTGCATTGTAATCACGTCACATTCAATCAACATCATATACATAATGATATTCAATAAGAAATCGATTTTTAGGTACACAGTTAAAATAATTCAAGATTAAAAATAAATTATATAAACATTTACGCAAATTAAATTAAAATTATATACATATTTTAAAGTGTAAATAGATTGGAAGCCACTATTATTTTTAACAAATATAATTTTATTTACAAATTATATCCGGAGAGATAATGTTAATAAAGAATTACTTCCAGATTTTTTCAATTATAAAAAATGTTTCAATGACGCGTTATAATGATGCTTTATTTTCTATATTTCTTACTTATTATTACTGATTTTTTTAATGTATGTTTAATAAGGACATGAAAATTATTTTCTCACTTTTTTTTTAAATATCATATTCATTATGAAATCATCATAAGATTTAAATAATATTAATTTAATTACATACAAAAAATATCCTTAATAAATAAAATCCTAAAATTCAAGTGATTGTTTTAAATTCGATTAATTCTTTTTGTATAAGGTTATGAATAGAATAGAATTAAATAGGTCCCATTTTAAGCTTATATCCGTCAATTTTCTCATCTAATATTTAAAGAAACTGTTTACTATTAATATAAAGTACAAAAAAAAATGTTAACTGATGTTAACCCAAAATATCAATGGATATGTATCAGTAAAGGGTATTTATATTAAATAAAATAAAATATTTTTTTGTATGTGTGTGATCAATATAAAGCAGTGCAATTAGATTTTTTTGAATATTATTTAATAAATTGTATGTATTGGAAAAGTTTTGTTGTTTTAATTGAAACGTGGCCGTGGTTTCTAATGTAATCTTCTAATTTAATACGAGACTGGTTTATAATAAAATGCTAGTGTTTAGTTAATAATAATGTCGTTTCGTTGAACAGGTAATATTATTAGTAATAGAATATCCAATAATAGGCTTTCTCAGTCGTAATGATGAATGTACGCTTGACGGAAACCCTATTTTGCCGACAAAAGGATGTCAACATCCATTAAAAGCAGGACTCTTAGGTCTCTTTAACATGTGTACTCCACAAAATTGGATCATCCTTCCTAAATAGTAGCTGAGTGGCGTCTGTTGACAATTTGTATTATGCCAACTCAATGCAAACCAGTCTGCCTCAATTTATTTTCGCCATGTTTGACAAGCACAACACAAATACACATTATATTTACATTTCACAAAAGAAAACGTCCTTCTTCTAGAAAAAAACGACAAGATTCTTATAACAATGTGGTACCTATTACATTCAAATAATTAGCCTCATCTTGTTACAGTGTTAGTCTAGTCGTGGTTTTTTGTGAGTGTGTTAGTGCATTAATATATAAACACGCACACAGTCAAGCAGTGACCAAAGTAAGCTATCGGTATTTATTTGATAATTCAATAAAAAATATACAACCTTAGAATATCGCCAGTATATGATCTATAAATTATTTTCAACTGTAGGAAAACAACCAATTTATACTATATTCAATATAATAAAACTTCTCCTATTATTTTTTACTTTAAGACCAGCTGCAACAAAAAAAATGTCTTTAATTGAACATCGAATATTTTAATTAATAATCGACTAATTTATTACGGGTCAATAAAACTACGCAAATTAAGTGAACAGTGTTTCCATAAAATACTAACATCAAATACTCATTAATAATGACCGAAAAATTTTATTATAATAATTTTATTAAATGATTTTTTATGGAAAAAAATAATTTGGTCTTTTAAAAAAAAATTATGGTCGTCTATTTAATGTTTGATGTTCAATTAAAGTATTTTATTAGAGTGAATTTCAAGCTGTAAATTCATACTTGCGATAGGCATAGGCACGTCATTGCATAGATATAAAGATTAGATATCGCATTGCATGTGTTAATTTCGTGTACACCCGTATTTTTTAACCCTTTTCTTCTATTCGATAAAGGCATAAGTGTGTCTCTCTCACTCAACACATTTCTAGTGGCCCCTGAGAGTGGCTGTGATAATACTTTGCCGATTAAAACGCAATTAAATGTTAAGCATGTTAAAGAAGTAGTCATTGGTAACAACTGAGCCTAGATATATTTGAGTCCATATGACATGTAGTAACAATGCATTTACCAATTTTACTGTGAAATATAACTGAAGATATGAAGAGAGATGTTTACACTATAATGTTTGCCAGGTAACTCATGTTTTTGGCCACTTTATCCACTTGAACTAACCATACATTTAGCCTTTTATGTTTATATCTATGCGCAATTGATACATTTACTCGAAAAGTATAAGAAACAAAGAGTAGTATATTGGATTCCTTTTACTAGATGGTTGGATTATCTGCAAGGTGCAATGTGAAATATTAAATATGAAATAAGAATATGTCAAGGATAAGGTTTCCCGGATTGATCATTGTGTTGTGTTCTAAAATAAAAATAAGGGTTTGGCGACAGATGTTCGCGGTGTTATAATACTTTGTCAAATACGAAAATTTGAATGCAAATAAGAAGGAATATGGCACGCCCAAGAGCAGCAGCTATGAGCCACTGAAAAGGGAATGGGTATATGAAAAAATATGTATAAGGGAACAAAGATTTTGGCAAAAAATACCATCCACTTCCTTGCACCTTGCCACGCGACCCTAAGGACTGCCGGATGTGTGCCACCTATACACCACATTTCAATTACTACAACATTTAAGATTTAATACTAAAACAATTATTATCACAATCAGTAATATTGTTCATTAAACTAACAATTATCACAAGCACTCCAGTTCAGTGATGAACCAAGGCTTCCCGCACCAGCAACTTAATTATATTAGAGACCGCGCTCCTCCAGTTATTAATGCCTAAACCAATAACTACCTTATAAAACTAAGAATATCTGTTATTAAACCATGTTTAATTTTTTAAAATATAATAAAGATGCAGTGGGTGTTCATTAGAAGCCATATTTATAGGTCTGAGCAGCAATTATGTCATCGGAAACCCCATGAGGTCTGGTGCAGTATGGTGGTAACTTTAGATGGCAGACACGCGCCCCTCGTGCATATAAAGGAGATATGAATATACCATATTGTGTTATGATGTCGGAAATAGAAGACCAGCATCTGCCTTCTGCCAAAACTGGGACACCAATTACAATTCTAAACATAAGCTCTCCTCTTTAAGCGCCGCCAAATCTTAAAACATACTCATATTAGGTTACCTACAATATGGAGGCGAGCTATAGCAATTTTGGAATATAATAGTTTCAATTAAAGTGCTTTTATCGAGAGTTCCATATTCCATAAGTCTATTGAGTTAGTAGTAAGCCTCAATATTAAAGCCTTGACCCATGAAATCTTATGCCACATTGTCAGAATATTTCCCGATAAACATATTACAATTGTGAGCTTCAGAATATCTATACAGAAATATTTAACTTTGAATGGATGACAATTATAAAAATGCGTGAAATATTTTAACCATTATAAATAGCAGAAAATTTTCCAATATTTAATACCAATGGTAAATTACCAAAATTGCGATCAGGTCTTTATTATTGTTAAAATGATTTGAATTCTCCATAATTCGTAACGAATGGACACGCTTTTTAACATTCACCACAAGATTTTATTGTTAATTAATTATTTGATTTAATGTAAAATTTATTAATTATTTATTTAATTTCATATGAATGCTCATGAGACCTTTTTTCAGACAAAACAAAAAAAAACCAGCCAGTTACTTATTCAGTTTAACATAATTTTAAGTAGTTATTCTTTATTTCTACACATCTTCACGTCTTCATTATACAATTTTTTAGACATTTCGCGCCTGTTAGTGCTTAAACCCCCTCCCACACTACACCATCGCCAATATTATTAAAATATTTGACAATATACATATATTTATATTGTGATACCAGCGTAATAGCTCAGGGGATAAGACGCGTGGCTACAAATACTGTGGTCATGGGTTCGAATCCCACTCAAGTCAAGAATTTTTAAATTGATTTGATCGGATTATTACGACTGGGAGATCGGGATATCCCTATTGATCGTTTTGATCCAGGTTTACTCTGATTTTCCTGTATTGTAAGGTAAATACTGATTATTAAGTCGGTGACCTGTGTAACTAGTAATAGTTAAGATCACCGACAGACAATTAACACGTTGTTGTGTATAAAAAAAAAACCCTCTCAAAGAGCGCTCCATCAGAGATGTAGGTTCTCTGGTATTCTAGACGACTGTTTTCTCTTAATAATAATTAAAAAAATGTATAATGTTAATAAAGTCCACAATGAAAGATATCTATTCTGTTTTAATTTTAGTATTTTCCTTCTAAACATTTTCGTAAATCCCAGATCGAATTTCTAGGTTTTCTGCTTATCTCATAAAAGGTGAATAATATTTAAATATTAACACGGTCGATTAGACGGCCCTAGAGGCTGTTTAAACCTTGGCACACTCCACTCTCTATTCAAATTATTCGTATGAAGAGGGTGTGGTTATTTAAACAAACGGGAGCATTGAGTTTTTATTTAGTTTAGTATGAATAGTCTGAATGAAGAAGTGGTGGCAAGTTGAAGTATTATGCAGTATTGTATTTGGGCGGAAGGTTTTGTATTTACCGACAACAGGCTACGTCCGGTACAACCCGATTATGATTCCCCTTAATCTACTTCTTTACAAAAAACTATTATTTGGTCATAAAGGGTTAAATACGTATGTACATGTCGTGTGCCCTTCGAGTGACGTGACGGTCGCCTTACAATCTCCATGACAAAGAGTCTGACTTGTAGTAATTACGCATTTCACTTGGAATATCGATCATTTTTTTTGTATAAATAAACACAGAAGCTGCTGAATTAAAGACTTATTAATAAATGGGGGAGTGTTCCGGTGTAAAAAAAAATGTCCGTGTCGGAATATTGAAGCTGTAAGTACCTGTGATACGGGATACGGATGTTCTACACAAGGGAAGAACACCACAACTTTTTACTGTAGCCGAATACAGAGTCGGAATTAATATTTTATTATATTATATTGATGATATAATATTCCTGATTTAAAAAAAAATTGACTGGATTTTATTATAAAATATTTTATATGTAGCTTCTCAATAATATAGTCTCGTATTGTATTTTATAATAAATTTAGTACACTCTAGTAATATGATTATAATCTGGTCGGATCAAATTATAAATTTAAATAAAATTTAAGCTAACCTAAAAATATTCCAGATATTTGAGGCATTTAGAATTAAAAGCTCCCAAGTCCACTTCATTATTTTAAACTAAATAAATTTACAATTACTAGAAAACACATTAGAAACTAAGCTCAAACAGACAAAAAATAACATACGATGCGTTCAGAATCAAAAGCTTACAAATTCATTTCGAATCAATTTTTTTTTGTATTACTTTAAATATTTTATGAATCAAATAAGCAGATTTATTTTGCAAAACAAACTCGAAAAATATATAGTATTATAGAATAAATAGTATATAATATTATTAAATATAGTATATGCTATTATAAAAATACCTATATTATTTATTGATAGATTGAAATTAATTTTAAATATAATATATTACGGGCTCTGATTCTAAAACTTGAATAAAAGCAGAATACATTTTCTTTGATTCATAATTTTATAACTTCAATATAGAGAACAATTAAACGAATTTACGATATTTTGATAATAATATAAAAATAAAATAATACAAATTCGATTTAAAATAAACCGTTAGGACTAATATTTTTTTATTATTTAAATGTTTTTGATTCTGCGTGCCTGATTCATTTAATTTATTTTATTCTCACAGCTCCATTATAGGAAGACATTGTAACCTAATCATTGGTGTTAGTTCGTATTTATTATAAATAGTAAATAAATAATGGGATCAACTTTCACCATATGTCAACCTAACTATAAAATCTTCTTATTTTTTATTTTAATTGAAATATATTATCTAAATTTGACCCTGTGTAAGGAAGTGGGTAGCACGAGCTGGTGTATATTCGAGTAGAGCACACGACCGGGATAGCTGTTTAATTTTATTTTTTATATCGATAACACACCTGCCATCATAACCATATTGCGATCAAAAGACTAAATTTAATAAAAAAAATACATGAAAAAATACGGTAGTGTTATATTTATATAATTAATCAAACTTTTATGGTGATAAATATGATTTGTCATTCTTTCAGGCTGAGTGCATAATATGTGAGGTGTTGAATTAGAGACGATTCATTGATTTTATATGAACGCTTTGATGATTTTCTATTGGAATATTGGAGTGCGTGTTTCCTTTTAAGCATATTATACATAAAAGAATTATTCTATTTGGGAATAAACAGCTGCATATATTATTTTTGGTAAAATAATCTGTTTGTCAAACATGAGCGACGACTCGTTAAATTTGGGCATCAGATATCACGGCAGCTTCGATTAAAGGATTTGGAATAAATATGTATATACAGTATTTAGATACAATACAAATAGTGTGTTTTTTGTGGGAAAAAAATATAAACGGAAAGGCTTTATGGTGTCAAGTGGCAGGAAACGGAACTACTGTGTGGTCAACGCGTTTGACAGGAACTGCGAGTTAACTCTTGAATTAATCAGTCGAATCTTGCTTTGTGTATTTATTATTAAATATAAATAATTAATTAAATATTGTAGCTTTAAAAGCGCCAAGTTAATTAAAATCTCATATTTATAGAATCTATTATTAATTTATTTATATTTAAAGCGATAACCGAGGAGTCAATCAAGTGTTTGTTGAGTGAATGATGGGAAGTTGGCGCCTCTCCATTATTCAATCTTCGGCCATTTAATAGCCGATAAAATATATTTAAATCACAAAATTAAATTTTACTAAAACTAAATTGAAAAAAAATAATTAATAAAATATTTGATGACTCTAATTTATGACATTTCATAGAAGCATAAACGTTAAGGTTACCATTTGTAATATTTGTAGATTTTGAAAGTGAAGATAAAAATAACCACCCTAAATACCGTTAATAGAACTGATTGGGTTTTGTAGTGTAACCAATCAGATATGTCTATGGTATATATTAATAATAAATAATTATGAAGATAAATAATGCATTGAAAAATAAATTTTACATTTTCAGAAAACATATTAATGCATATGAGAATTTCATACAAAACATTAATCACTGAACTGGAGTGCTTATGATGATGATGATGATAGTGCGACATTAAAAGTCGCTCGATATATTCAAGGACAATTAATATGTCATCATCATTACGAATATTTTTATAAGAAAAATCTTGTTTCTCTCGAGTATTCGATTATCGAGCATGTCGGATTTTAGTGACTACAATTTTCATGTTGCCGAAGCCCTCGTATGTATAAGTGTATATATATATAGGGTTTAGAATATGTACATGTATTATATGATCGGGCATATTCGAATGTACGATGAAATATTGCATGACGCTTCTATAGATAAAATTTCATTGATTATAATAATAACAAAATGAGTCAATATGTGATTCTAGAAAACACTATGGGCGATATGATAAATGAAGTGAGATGTACTCAATTGGATAATTTGCTTCCTTGCTTGATGTTTGCTCATACAGGATGGCGTTAGTCAGATAGAGATGACCCATAAAGTGATTATTTATGAACATTGGTATGTACACAGGGATGATATGGAAATTGAAATCCGATCTTTGTATAATAGGCGATGGGGGCGTGTGTATAATAAAGTACGAGTCCAATTAAAAATGTCGGTAAAGCTAAACACTCGATCACGCACTCCTCCCATGTGTGGATGGGTGGTCCTTGTGTCCCGGTCCAGCGCCGTAATAGGGGGGCGGAGGCCTAGAGCTGCTGCCCCCTCATGTGATCAACCATTATAATCATCATTTATACACACTAACCGCCCTGTGACAACCGCTGCCTAAATTCGCTTTTAAACGGTCCACAACTAGACGACATCACGATTAAATCACCTGTTAAATTCCGACACATTAAACGGTGAAACCAGCATTCTTGGAATGTGTCGGGAACATCAAAAACACATTAATCCGATTGATATTATTGCTACATATCTAAACAATCAAAGGGCTGTATATTTATTTATTTATTTGCATACATAGATATTAATATATCGCATTGCATATAATGAAGTCGTATCAATTTCGTGAAGCCCGTGTATTGTTTCACTCTTCTCTCCTATTATATAAAGGCATAAGTGTGTCTCTCTCACTCAACACATTTCTAGTGACCACTGAGAGTGGTTGTGACAATACTTTAAAATAATAAATATTTTAAATATGTTAAAGAAGTAGTCATTGGTAACAACTGAGCCTAGATATATTTGAGTCCATATGACATGTAGTAACAATGCATTTACCCATTTTACTGTGAAATATAACTGAAGATATGAAGAGAGATGTTTACAGTATAATGTTTGACAGGTAACTAATGTTTTTGGCCACTTGATCCACTTGAACTAAACACGCTTTTAGCCACTCATGCGATATCTTATGTTTATATCTATGTTTTCATATAAACGCTCATAAGAGCTTTTTTTAAAGACAACACAAAATTAATAATAATAAACAATAATGTATAGTATTATATAAAATAAAATTAAGTTAAATAAAGTAAAGTGCAGGACAACAATCATTTATATGTTATTATATAACGTCGCTCATAAACAAGCCCTGTAGATGGCAGAATTAGTGGAAAAGAGAACACCCAGGTGCACAAATTCGTTGCCATGTCGTTGAAGCCTATTCAAAGGAGAATAAAAGAGGTAATTGGAAAAAATACTATAAAATAATAAATCTTTTATTTGGATAAAAATAGCTTACTAGCACCATATTACAAGACTATGGAATAATTAAAGTAATAAATTAATTCATTTGGATAATACAATCATTGAAATTTTAGTCGACATAAATAATACTCTCATTATATTTTTATTATAAAATTTATTGAAAGACATTTAAATGCCAAGGAGTTATCATTTTTGCGGATTAAGCCGTGGATATATTACACTGAATTTGTACCTTTCCACTTATGAAATAATATTTTTTATAATCTTATAAAACCAAAACTAGGAAGCTGAAGTGCAAAAGAAATTCGCGTACAAATGTAAAAGTCTTCGTACGGCGTAAAATATATTTAATTAATTTGTACGTCTGATTATGACCACACCTAATCCAAAGTAGTAAGTATCGGTAGAATAACAGGTACAAATAATACATGAAAGATAATTTAGATATACCATTGAGGACGAATATTTTTTTTTAGATTATGGTTTTCTAATCTAAAAAAACATATTTTCAATGATAAAACATACATTATCTTTGCTACTAAAGATTCACTGTATCGAACCTATAGTAAATCGTTCAAAATCAAATATTTTAAAAATATGTACATAGATAAAATAGGGAGATCTCCCATGTGATTGTGTGTGGTATAAAACTCCATAAAAGTGAGTGTTTGTATATTTGTTTATCAGGAGTGAATGAATCGTTTTCACACGGTGTGGAAAGGTTCAAGTTGGGATGGGTCGTCACTAATTTAGTTCAATTAATACCATCAAATTCATGTTTTGTCAGCTATGGAAAGTGTAAACACAATGGAGTGGCCTTTATTAGGGGACATGTGAATCACCACCATGGACCACCCTGGAGACCATCGCGACTTTTGACTCTTCACCACTAAAGGTTCATTCTCACGGTGGACATCATTCAATAAATACAATTACACTTTTATCATTATTTCATCGAGACACGCCTCAGCTTCACGTCTAACATCCATTATAACAAATTTAAATGTATGATATGAATCAGTGATAAGTGGAGATAATAATATTTATAATTGTATTTTGTGAGTGAACAATTCAATACAAGATTTAGGGATCATTACCCAAAAAATCCCGCTCGAATAAAAAATCAATTATTGTGATTGGGAGATCGGGAATAATATTAATAAAATCCAGAACGATCGTCTCAATCCAAGTTTACTCTGATTTCCTGGATTTTAAGGTAAATGCTGAACGAATTATTACGTCAAGAAGAGCCGACCTGTGCACCTTATTAGTTGTTTAATTTTTTATTTATTTTGTAACAAAAGTGGGTTCTAAATATTTTCATCAAGTTTCAAAAACATGTATTATAAAAATGAAATTAATTTGTGCAAATATGTAATACAAAAAATAGGTCTCGTTTTTACTTTGTACATAAACTAGATAAAACAATAGAAAAAAAGAGTACACGATAATTGTTAATGTAAAAGATAATTGTAAAATAGTCTTAAACTAACCTAACCAAAAATATTAAAAAATGTGTTGACTTAATAGTTTTATAAATATTACTATGCAAAAAAAATATAAACCACTAAAATAACTACTATAAGATATGATCCAATGTCAATTAAAATAAATAAATTATAATGATCAACTCTTTGAACAACAAAATATCTATAATCTCTTTCGTAAACGTACTAGTCTCAATTCGTCCTATTTAAACAAAACAGCTTTGGTCTGATCCAGATAATCGGCATTCTTATACATCATTTTTTATAAATAATGTATTCCTATAAATTTTTATCATACAAATACACAATTGTATTAGCGCATGGTGAATTTTGTCAATTACCTCTAAATGAACGGTTCTCGGAATATTCTTTTTGTGGACATTTTTGTACATATTGTGAAATGAACAACATCCACATTGTACACAGGATGAGTTAATCACAACATTAGTGTTAATTCTACTAAAGTTCATTGATGCAATGATTCCTGTACTTGATGTGGGCGGTAATCCTTTGTTCCTTGAATCATTCAACGGAAGTCTATGAATATTGTACTTACTTGTACTGTCTACGAAATTCAACATTGATAATAATTATTTTAATTTCTTAAAATATTAAATGAACAAACACGTAAAAATATTGTGTTTTTATACTGTGACCTGGCTTTGTTATATTTATTATTTTATTATAAAAAAAAATAATCAATTATTTATATAAAAATAGCTTCAAAGCACCATATTACAAGATTAAGGAATAATTAAAATAACAAATTAATTCATTTGGATGAAATGATCTCTGAAATTTTAGTTTCTCCAAAAACACTTAAAAATGCTCCCATTTTCGCACGAATCCTCTCTCACGAAATAATACTCTCATTATATTTATACATATTATTATAAATTTAAATGCCAAGGACACAGTAAAAATGATATTAGTTTTAACGTATTTTTATTCATGCTTCTTCAATTTTCATAGATATTAATTTGATTTACTCTTGTACCCAAAGATTACTTCAAATCAAAGTTAAAAGTAAATTTTTCAAAAACTAAAAAATAAAAGTAGGTATTAAAAAATTGCAATTCAATAATTAAAAAGCACACACTTTTATTGAAGTTTTATTGGATTTTTAAAATAATTATTTCCACAGTCTCTAAATATACTAGATTATTCTTGAAGACCCACAATAAGGGAGTATTCCTGAAAGCGGAGTCGTACGTGACCGAATAAAGGGATATTTCAGGAGACTTATCATTGAGAGCTATTGCAGAGATACTCTATTGTGATTTTAATAGACCAATGCCATTATTTATCTGTTTTTGTACAAAAACAGCTTCTTTGAACACACAATTTTCGGACGTTGTGGAATGGCTAAAACGTGTCAGTGGACACCGTGAACGGATTATGATACAGATACGCAAAACTTCAATTCCATGGAAAACGAACTGAACAATATTACCTGAACAATACACCATACAAATCAATACGACTACAAAGACTCCTTTCAATAAACACTATCAAAGGGATATTGTTGAATTTTCCCTATTAAGTATATACATATCGCTTCTTAAAATCGTGACCTGTTCCCGAAAGCAATCAAAGTTCCCCCCTGACATCATGAATATCTAAAGAGGAAAAATATGCCAATAATAATAATAGATTTTGGTGATACCTATAAAGCAAAAGGAGCAAACACACACATTATGATTTGTTTGATTGAATTCGTCTGAACTCCAATAACATATGACAACCATAAAGTATTATCTAATAATTATTAAAATATATATATATATATATATACATACACAAGACAAGAATCGTGTTCTCCGAATGTTTATTTTATTATTGTAAAAATAACGAAAATTTAAATTATTTCAATAATCAATGTGGAATATATATGAAACATCTCATTGTGTTCTTTATATTTATTTAATAATTGTGTCAGTATAAACTCTGCATGGGTTAGAAAAAGTATTGTCTAAAAAAAATTATATTTAGAAAGACCTCTCTTAGTTGATGGAACTCTAAAATAAAATTCCACTTATTTGCAAAATAAATACATTTTGTCTAAGGCTTTTCGACAAGTTATTTTATTAATAGAAATATTTTTTTGTTTAAAAAAGGGAATAATAAATTTATTTGTTATGTACATATGATTGCTTTTATTTTTATATGTCAATAAGAGACATTAATGTTTATATTATATTATGCAATAAATTCAATCAAATAATTATTTGATAAATAATTTTGAAGCTAACCTTACCAGTATATTAATTTTTTTTCTACAGCTAGCCTTGTCTCATCATATTTTTTTTGTATAGGTGCTTTTTTAATGATTTATCTCCAACTCTAAAATGGATTCTATTAAAAAACTACAACAATTTAATAATGCAATCATTACTTTTTGAAAGACAGGAGATACGGCGCCAGTGTTGATGAAATTGCTCTATTATCCAATCACCTCGTGGACCGATTTACATTTGTATGATCACTTGCATGCATTAATATCATTATCAAATTTGATTATGATTGACATTTCTCATTCAGTTATTGAATCTAGACCATGCACTATCTAATTGATTAAGTACAACCCTTAAAATAAGCCCTTTCACGAAAAAATCAATATAAAATCTAACCCAACTAAATAAGTACAAACCTAACTATTGAACCTAAGAATAATATTGTACACGTTTAACGGGCATATGGAAATTTAGCTTCGATGATAACCCTCTTATTATTATGAATCAAATAATTAAATACTTGTAGCCCCAATTCATATAAGATCATTCTCATAAACCATCGAATAAATCATTGTTTTGCTTACAATTGTAGAGTACTGCGCAGCTTTTATATAACCAGAACAATCTTATAACATAATAATATTTATCTTTGAAATTTGCATTCAACTCTAGAGTTTGTCCCATGAATATAATAATTTATGTATGATAAGCGTAGATGTATATCATATAATATTTTGTGTAAATATGTGAGTTGAAATAAAATAATACAATAATCAAATAATAATGCAATATTATAAAGTAAATCGTTGCAGAGCTCGTATACGTCAAAGCATTTCATCAAACCCACTTAGGCTAGGTTTACTTTTGAGTATACATATGTATAATACACGTTTATCAATTATTTTTTTAATAGATTAACATATTGGTTGCATGCCATTTTAAACAAGTGGAAAATATATAAGCCTTCATAAGTGTTTATGTACAAACAAATAAATAAATAAATTTACAAAATTCACACACTTAAGCCAATAAATAAATAATCAATCAATAATAATTCTGTGATTAATTAATTGACTAACCCGATTTTAACCCATCTACAAAACTATGTATATTAGCATTCAATTATAAAAAATATGAATGATTGTTGCATGCACTATTATTATTTTTAAAATCAACCGTTAATTAAATCGTCTCCTTCAAATAGTCTCTTTTATGTATAAAAACCATTGATATAAATATTATGTTGAGCATATCTGTTGAATGAGTGACTTTATAGGATAGAAAGGCTGAGTGTTAAACCCCGAAGAGCATAATACGGTTTCTCACCAACCCTTATAATAGTGATAGTTATTACCTCCCAGGTGAATATAATCCGATTGTGTTGTATATCCGCACGAAGGATCGTATTTTTACAACATCCTTTTCACATACTGTGTTATTCTTTCATTTCACTAAATATAGCAGCCTCTTTGTCAATGCCGCGATGTTATTTTATCGTTATGCAAAGCCTACATTTCTATTCATACGCACTTTTGGAGAGACCTTCGCGGGTTTGGCCAAAGAATATCTTCTTCAAGCGCGGTTTTCTTAATGATAAAATAAGCTTATTGAGCAATATGTTATAATATTCTTACACCACAATAAAAGAATAATGTAACGATTTTTGACCTTTGCTTCTCGAATTGTAAAAATAGATGAACGATGATGACTGTGATGATAGTCAGCTGTCGGCGGATAATTTAAGCAGCACTTATCACGATATGTTGTTATAATATTCGAAGCCAAAACCGACAAACAAAGGATACACTTTCTTCCTTTTGTGGCCTTTTTTGTAATTTGAGTAGACAACAAACAAATGCCGATTGCCAAGGTAACAAGACAATAGCTGTTCTCAATCTGTGGTGCCTTCAGTAACTTAATATATACATATATTAACCATCGTAACGCATTAGATTATCTGTAATATTACGGTGGTTATAGTTTATGTAAATGTAAATAAATAAATGAATAAATATATATTTTAAATTAAGAAAAAATATCATAATTGAAATGTTATAATGTTATAAAATTATTATGTTTTTTTAGTCAATTAACTGGAATATATTCAACAAGATATTTATTAATTCATGTAGGCTGTATTTTCAGACCCAAGAAATAAAAATCAAATGATTATATTATATGGTTTTTATAGAAAGTATGTATGTGATTATAAAACATAGATGTTTTTAAGCAATTGAGGGGTTAATTGGAATAAAGGCGTATAATTAAAATTTCCCTATGTATATCTTAAAAATGATAATTTATTTGGATATCCAAAAGTTTTTCTACACAAATCGATAGGAAATTTAAATTTATTTACAGAAGTCATTATACGGAAAAGTCGCGTATTGGATTATATACCCTTATACGTCTTATAATACCAATTATAATTCAATATAATTTTTTACTGTTTTTTTATTTTTATTTAATTCATTTATAAATAAACATATTATATTATTACATTATACTGCAATACCACTAGAGCATTATGGGAGATCCCAATTCGCAGTGATGATAATGCAGCACTCGTCAGTAAATTGTTATATTCACTTGAATGTTTGTATATTTTAATATTAAGTAACTTTGTTCACAATGTTGTAAACACCAACATTGTTCTAATATTATATTTAAAAATTTCTTAAACACGCTTTCGCCTTCTATTTTAAGAAACTTGTCCTTTATTAACCCATACATAAAATATTTAATATCTTATATTGTTCCTTTTTTTTAAGGGGAAAATGCCGGTGCGGGAAGCCATAGTTCATGACTGAACTGGAGTGATGATGATTCAATTTTTATGGATAAATACAAAAGTTACTTTAAGTAAGTATCTATTAATATGAAGAATTTTTAAACAAGTTTCTCATACCAGATTCATATTTTACATTGTTCATAGTTTTTCATAATTTCATAGTAGGTAGATTTATAATGTCAAAGGGATGAATTTGATGTGAATTTTTTTTATAATACCATACCCAGATATACAAAAGTTATACTAGATTTAACATAAGTCCGAAAATTTTTGGATACATTTTTATAGTATGTATAATAATACTCTTATGTTGATTCCAACTTCGACGTATAAGATGTTAAATCTCAGTATAATATGTCTCTGACCATCATCATAAGCTTCCCGCACCAGCATCTTCCACTTAATGCTCCTCCAGTTATTAATACCTAAACTCCTAACTACCTTATAGAACTCGTCCGCCCACCTTAGCCTAGGTCTACCCTGCCTTCTCTTACCCACAGGCTTGCTGGATAGTATTTCCGATACTATCCTCCTGCTCTTTCCACGTGTCCGGCCCAACCTAATGTTAAAGCCCTAATGAACTGCACTACGTTCACGCTCTTATATAATGAGTAAATCTCATCGTTCCGTCTAATTCTAAATAGTCCCGGTGCCTCTTGAACAGGACCCAAGATCCTCCTAAGAATCTTCCGCTCGAACCTAAGTAGCCTATCCTCTTCAGTCTTGGTAATAACCCATGTTTCTGCACCGTAGGTTAGTACTGGCCTAATAGGCATCTTGTATAAATGTCACTGACCATACCTATCCTTATCTCTTGGCATGTAAGCTCTACCTACACTCCTTAATTTCAAATTTATTTTAAATAATATAATATAAAATGTTCGTAGTCACAGTTTGATGATGTTAAGCGTTGTCAATTTGCAGGTGGCGGTGCACGGTGTGGTCCCGCAGCCTCCCTTCAAATTAACCCGCGCGCCGCCCGCAAAAAACCACCGGCAAAACTAACAAGGACACGTTTACAACCATATACATATATATATTTTTTAAATCAACAACTCCGGATTCGTTCTATGCTCATAATAATTGGACCCGTCATATTCACGCCATCAAACATTTTTACGACCGTGTGATAAATTAACTACACTCATTGCAATACTGATATTTTTTTTATTTAATAAATGATATAAATTCGTCTGTCTGCGTGTGGCACAAGATTGTGGTTACAAACCGCAGCATACATGCAATAATAGAGTAGAAGCCGAGACAGGCTCAAAGCTCAAATGCCGACCGATTCGGACAAAGACATTATCTTATTATGAGCAATTAAATATAAAAACACCCATCTCGTTAGCATGATAAATAAATACTACATCATCACCTCGACAGGAAAATGCGAACATCAACTTCGAGGAATCTCAGGTGTCAAATATTTCACCGATGAATCTTGGAACATCCCGTTTGGATTAAAATATCGGATGAATTCATAAAAAAATAAGATAATATAACGTCGACTTTGTTTGCCGACTGCACAAGTCCATTTTGTCAAATTGATTGTCAAAAATCTGAAAAACGCAGACTTAAAACTACACATTTTTTAATTTCTTTACCTATATATTTCAACATTTTGTATGAAGCCTATATAATAAGAGGTAATTTAATTGAATGCTTTAAAATGGGTGCACGGAGATACGAATAAATTATGATACATATTTGCTAAATTATAATTTAACCAATTTTATTCATAACAACAATATTGTTAACACTTCTAAATAAAAAAAATCCCACAATATGGCTTTAAAATCTAAAAATCAAATATTTTGGAGTTTGCAAAGAAAGCCTACGATATTTATTACATACACTTTCCATTATACATATTTTTTTAATACTAAAATTAGAGAACCTACTAATATTCAAAGTGCTTTTTTTATTCTTATGAAACAATGCGACTTATTCGAAAAGCTGGAACGAACTTAGTTATTTTAAACAAAATAATGCATGGTTTTATATAAAAACAATAGGTAAATCGTATGTATGTACCTAATGTTAAACTATCTTATCATATTTACTAAAATATCTATTATTTCGTTCGTTTATGTTTAAATTTAATCGTTGCCATCGGAGCGAAATTTTAAGACTGTTGTGAGGCAAAACAAAATAAATTTATAATAAATTCCTTGGTATTTATAAAATTAAACTACTTAAATACAAAATATGTAGGAATTTATTTGATTTGAATTAGAATCTAGTAAGACAAGTTGTATATTATGAATGTTGAACGTTAATCATAAAACGATTACAAAGGGTCTTTTGGAGAAGACCGACTTCTTTTAGGTTAGAAATGACATTATTAATGTAGATTGTGATCGTAAAAGAGTCAAATATATTAAAGCCTAACGACTGTCACACGACAGCCTTTCACGCCTTCCCGAGGCCCACACAGACTCCAATGGGAAATAAATAATTCCTTAATGAAATAATGAATTGGGCATTTCTAGGGCTCTTCAAATATGGGATGTTCGTGAGAAAATTTCTTTAATTCACTTGGATGCGTAAAATATATCAAATTTGTACCTACATAATTTTATAGTATGATATTGGATATTACATCTGTTTTTTTTTAACAAATTAAATAAATGTGTAAATTCCCGTTTAAGGGTTGATCAAACATTAAGTTTGCATGAAAAATGCATAATGTTATCAACGAAATAAGGTCTTTTCAGGTTTTATCTCAAACATCGGCGGCTGATAATTATTTTGTTTCGTAGTCCGTCTGTATTTCTCTGCATATTGTTTGACAAAATATCAGAAAAATGAAGAGATTATATGTATTTATCAAATCTACTCAATTATTTACTGATTCAAATAAGATTCCATAACGATAAAATATTTAAAGTGGTTATTTTCTGAGAGTTTTTATCCGTTATTCTGGAAAATATCCATTTAAAATGTTCAAGTGACTGCCAAACCTAGTCCAAGTGGGTCTAATTTAATGCTTTGACGTATTCGAGCTTTGCACCGTATCGCATATTATTTGATTTTCATAAAATATTATATGATATAACATCAACACTTATCATAGATCAATTATTATATTCTTGAGACAAACTATAAAGTGGAATTCAAATATCAAAAATTGTAATTTTATTTTAATAATACTATTATATTTTAAGACAGTTATTCGAAAATTCCAATAGAAAAATGAAGCAATAATCTTTTCATTAATTGAACACCTAATTTTACATACTGTTAGCTGAGGTTTGATTATAAATTATAATATAAAAGTCTTCAAGGATGTCACTTGACATTAAATAAGCATCCAGTATTATCTTTTTATGAGTTAAAGATTCAGTTGATCCATTGGGGATTTTTATAATTTAGTAAGTTATGCCAATTTAATTAGGATTTTCGATTTATTTGAAATATTGGTCCATAATACTACTATCTGTGTCCATAATGTATACTAATAATGTGTGTATTTATTTATTTTATTATTAAAAAGTCACTGAATTAGAGCTGATCTGGTCTGTCTGGGCGGTCTAGCTTGTTTGGCGGTGTGAAGCGATCACTTCTAAGAATTATAATAAAATAGAGCCTTTATATGACACACCATACAAATAACATTATTGGCACGACCTTGCCAGGTGTCCACAACACTGTAATTAATAATCAATCTCGTTATAAATATAAAATATGAAATGCACGGTTAATTGGATCCATGTTACGATAATCGATCCAGATGAGGTAGAACATTTTGCGGTTAGTTGGCAAATCAAAGGAAAACACGCCGACAGGTTACAAAATTATTTGTTTAAAGAAGCCGATAAATCATATTCTCAAAATATCAAAGATGAATGTATACGATGTAATATTTATTCAAAGGTATTCGGAGCGGAAGTTAGCAATTGTTAGGAATGTCGGCCACGGGAAATGAATCGAAACCTTGACCACTTTTCAATACAGCATCGAACCCATCATGCTAACTGCAAATGTCACGAACTATCAATATCAATTGGTTGACTTCAATTAGATCAATTATTAAACATGATATGTAAATTGCATATTATTTACTAATAAATTCAGACTTGATTTTGAATTCGATGGGCGAGTAACACATAAACTTATCTACATTTTTTTTTACATATGTCAATAAATAAATAATACAGTTTTACTTTTAATGATCTTAATTGATCGGAACCTAAATTATATATGTATTTTGCATCAAAATATTATTAGTCATTTATTAATATATTACAATAAAGAAACACTAATATGTATTTTCTTCTTATCTTATAAACTATCAATTTCAATGGAATTGTTTGTATTAAATACTTTAGAAAAATATCGAATATGTTACTGTTAAATCTATTCATTTAACATGTTTCGGGGAATCGTTAAATTTCAATTGATTTGTGTGAATAAAAAAAGACTAAAAATGGAATATGCAATTTAAATGCAGACAATTCGTAAACTATCAAGTTTTATCAAGAAATGTTTAAAATAAACCAATAATATATATTTTTTTATTCACTAAAATAATGTTAATTTTCAAAATGTTTAAACGTAATTGGTCTTTTTTAAATACCAATTTATATAAGAACATTATTTTGATATTTTCCATAGTGTCTGCATTTAATTGTGACAATTTATAAGCTACAAGAAATATAAGACTAATACAGGTTTAAACAATAATTTAATATTATAATATTAAGATGTTTTTTTTTATATGTGTGGAACAACAGGTGGTTTGTGATGTCTTTATATTATTTTAAGGTAATAGGATTATCAAAAGACGACAAGGACCATCTCCGTTTATTTATTTAACTTTTAATCACATAAAACAACTTTTAACTGCGATACTTCTAGATAATATAGCCATAAAATATCTATACAGAACACTGAAATTAAAATTTGTACAATATACTTTTTATTGTAAAATACATTGGAAAGATTATAATCCCGAAGACCACCGCGACGTCGACGATTTTACGACTCGGAATTAAGTATTGATAATTTGCACACTTAATATGATATTGCTTAATTAGTGAAAATATCCACGATGCTAATCCGGAAATTGAGCACTGTTAAATTTTAACTGCTTTTCTAATCCGGATCCCCCAGGAATATACAGACTTGTAAGTATTACTTTAGTCGATATACATAATACTAGTGACACAAGGTGTTGAGTTTATTTTTAAGATATGTTTTGTGTACAAAGCGTTTAAGATGAAGTGGTCAAAGGAGTAAAATATGTATTTGACATGGAAGCCGTGAGAATATTTACTTGGAACAATCAAAATATACCAGTTTTACAACTCAAAATATAACAAGATTGGAATAGCAAAACTACATAGAGAAAAATATAAAACTTAGTTTATTAATTATGATGATAAATGCTTTAAAATATTATTATTTATGTCGAAGACAACACGCTTTGGTTAGGTTAGATATAATAAATACAAAATAAATTACTGAGTATATATTGGATAATTCAATCAATTTTATCAGTTTTCACATTCAATATTATAAAATTATTTTTATTGACAGTTTTTTTCTTTAAGCATACAGTACAAGCCTCGGTTATTGTTATGTATTAATTATAATTAAATAATTAATTATGATTTTTTCATGTATCAACACCCTTATTTTTTGTGTCAAGGCTTATAGATTATATTATTCTAATTAAATATAATTTGACAGATATAAAAGCCTTGATTATTAACTAATTAGAATCAGAGGTGAGAGGTATTTTTCAATTGTTAATATTTTTTTTATAGTAGTTTTTTATAGTAGGGTTATATTTTAAGCTTCAATTTTATTTTAAAGTTAAATGTTGTTGTTTATTGATAAAAAGTCTCCCGATAAATACAATTGTCATTTATTATGCATTATTAATATATGAATTATAGATATGTATTAATTACTTTTTTTACATGTGGCAACACCCGTACTTATTGTCAGGGCTTATAAAATAATATATATTTTTTGAAATACTCTTTCACCATTAATATATTCAAGCTAATTAGAATCATAGGTAATTCGGATAGGAAACAAGCTAACGATGTATTATTTTGACTAGGCGTTTAAGATAATGAGTGGACGTATTTTCCTTTATTACATTACAATCCAGGAATGCAGAGTAAGTCAGTATGGAATAAGTATGCATAATAGAATTTCGTCACCTGTATAACATGAAGTATAATAATTTGAAGGCTTTCACACGGGTTATGGTGGTGTTAAGAGAGTACAGGAGTCAATGGTGTTCAAACAGCAGTCATTTGACGAGCAAATAGAAGCCGCCACTAAAAGGTAGCGTGGGAAATCATATTATGGGAATAGACACCACATCATATTATGGGAATAGTCACACTGATCCACAAAAAAGACCAATCACCTATGGACGAAATATTTCACATTCTTAACTACGTATCCTTGCCCGTGAAATTGATCATAACAACCCTCACTATTACTATTCTACCGCACAATGACATTTCAAATATTACATTACCCATTAAAATATAATCAATTTATAACATACTGAGTGAGAGTGCCTCAGTAAGGGGTTTACCTGGCCATTACAAAACTGTACAATACTAAATATTTTCAATATTCACAACTTATATTTATACAAAGCGACGATATTTATTATTAATTAACGGCATATATAATACTAATATACTTTTCAATTGTTGATCTTACACTAAAATGACTAACTTCTCGACTAACCCAATCATAAGACATGTAAATAAAAGCAAATATATCTCGAGGAAACCTAAGTTCATTTTACCAATAGACTTCCAAAACTCATATTATTTTTAAAAATAAAATAAAATTTCTAATAACCCACTTAACTCAAATTTGGTTTTACGCAGACAAACTGTTATATAGTTTTTAAGCATTATATTTTGTAATTGTTGTTATTATTTATTAATCTTCATATTTGTAAATATTTTTTTCCCATTCTTTCTATAGTTTAATACCATTATTCATGTCAAATTTAAATAAAACATTCTCATGTTAATTATAGGTAAAAAGATTTATATACTCTGTACACCTAAGTCAATTTCCAAAGATGTATTGTTCTATCAATCATTGTAAAAAATTATGCGTAATAAAGAAATTGAATATATATAATTGTTAATCGTTTCAATTGGTGGTATTCTATACTAAAAAAAAATTTTTATAGTAATTTCCGCAATATTTTAATTTTTATGAGTCTCAATAAACAACGTGTAGTCAACTTGAGAGACTTAAAGTATTTTGGAAATTACTATAAAAAAATACCTTTAGTATACTTTTAATCTCTAACGTCCAGTTTTTTTTTCAAAGTTAAGCTGTTTTTTCATTTCATTATTACCAGACCTAGTCCAAGTGCATGAAATTAAGTGTTTTGACGTATTTGAGCTCTGCAACGATTACCTTTATATTATTGTATTATTTTATTTCAACTCTGATATTTATAAAAAATATTATATGATATTCAATTACATTTATCAGACATCAATTATTATATTCGTGGGACAAACTATAATGTTGAATGTACATAAATTCAATTTCAAAAACAGCAATTTTATTTTATTAATAAAATTATGTTTTAAGATTGTTCTGTTAATATCCAAAAATTCAAATAGAATAATACATTCTACCACATAATATAGCAATATGTATAATAAATATTTAGGCCGCACAGTGCTCTATAATTGCGAGCTATTAAAAAAATATTTTTTAATATCTGTAGCCAATAATTAATAAGAGAATTATGCTTTGAAAGAAATATAAGACTAGTAGTAAAAATTGAGCTGTACCTAAGACTACTTTTAATTTCTTATGTTTGTATCAAAAGTCGTAACTATAGTTTTAATCACAGACATTTAGGTAAAATAAGTATGCAAAATGCAGTAATCAGCACGTGTCTAAAGTTTGATATTTGATCTACAAACAAAGAAAGAAATTATCAAAGAAAGTTGCACTTAATACTGTAAATGCATATTTATTTAAATTTAATTAAATACAAACTCTAGTTTTTTATAGCTTTCATATGAATTCATTATATTTCAATTAAGAAATATTAATAATGTAATGTGTGTATGATTATTATTTAAAGTGATATTTGAGACACCTCAATATTTGATTCGGCGCCACCTTAGAAACGGTCACGTCATCCAATTTAACGTGTCAATCGCTTTTTCCTCTTCGATCATCCGGTGCCAAAAAAATATATAAAATGAAATAAAATAAAACAAAGGAGCGTGTGGACAAAAAATTCGTACGTATAAAATGAAAGGATGGTGGTGATAAAATATATCGGCGCCTGTTGGTGTGGTCTTGGACGCCCCGCTGTCGTCTGCTTCACATCCGAGACTCAATTTGTCCCCTAATTTATAACTAAACTATCCCAAACACCACAACAAAAACACCCACCTATAAAAATGACTGAAATGGACACATTTATTATATAATCGGGAGGACAGGAATGCCCGGGGGAGACGGGACATCGAAACCAATTCAAAAACATCATCAAAATCATTACATAATGTGTTTCTTATCTATCATATGACACATTGCTTCGAATTCTGAGACATCTAAAATATTTGAATATTAATTAAATCCCGAATAATTCTCTCGATCTAGACTTACTCTTATTTCCTGGATTTTAAGGGAAGATCCACATGTCGTTAAATAAATCTCCAGCAGGTTAAAAAGTGGTGATACAATATAATTTCACCATGTTTGTTTGACGAAGGTTTGAACCGAAATAAATTCACACTCAACAGGTAAATATTCCGTATACCTCTATTATCCTTCAATCATAAAATATTTATTTTTTTGCCATTTTTATTTTAAAAAAAATGTTGAATTATTCTAGTTTTCATTTGTTCATTCCCCTCAATATCTATAGTTTGTAATTTGGTGTATACACATAAGAAACACACTCAGAAAAATTAATCTGATAACAAAGGTAATAAGTAAAGCCAAGGCCAAGAGGGTGAAAAAACAGGTTTTCAATCGCTCACAGTAGAGACACACTGTGCGACAACATTTTTATTACGTGGTAATATGTATTATTATATTTAAATTTTCAGATAGTAAGAGAACAATCTTATAACATAATAATATGAATAAAACAAAATTACAATTTTTTTAATTCGCATTCAACATTTTAATTTGTCCCATGAATATAAATAATATATAAGCGAGATAACCAAATTTAAAAAAACTCAAAAAATAAAGCAATATTATATGTAAATGAAATTGTTGCAGGGCTCGAATACATCAAAGCATTTCATCACACTCACTTGGACTAGGTCTGTTAATAATGAAAAAAAAATAGCTTAAATTAATAAAATTGCACGTTTGAGATTGAGAATAAATTAGAGAAAAGTATACTGAAGATTTTTTTTTAATAGTAATTTCAACAGTACATTAAGTCTTTGAAGACGACTAGACGTCGTTAATTGAGACTCATAAAAATTGATGAAATTACTATACAAATATTTTTGATATAGAATTACACCGATTGAAATCATCAACAAATGAAAATTTTATTACTATACCTTGTTGATTATCAATAAATATCGTCTATTCGTTTATGGTTGGTGTTGAGGATATGACAGTAGCAGGTAAGAGTGGACCTGGACCTCAGCAGGGGATCCAAATACACATATTTTTATACACATGTCTTATTAGAAGTCTAAATTATATGACTGTGCCACCTTAGGACACCTTATTTGTAAAGTTCGGCATCTTTAAAGCGATCATTCTAAAATATACCGACAATTTCTGGGAACACAGTCTTGGTGGCATATCGGTTGATATTCAATTTACCACAATTATTCAAATACAAACAAAACCTATTTATTGATAAATTTCACATTTATCTTTATGATTATGATATTGAGTTTTTAATATTGAGATTCATTGGCCAAGACTAAAAATAACTCTAACAAATATGAAAGTGTATAAAATAAATGCCCCTTTTAATTTTAAGCTTAATGTAGTAGTTCAAGTATATTCTTGATTTTGATTATCACCGGCTATCTTTACAGACTGTGTAAGTCCAAAATATTTTATTATTAAAAAAATCTAAGTGGTGGGTATTTTTAATATTTTTAAATCCAGCAAAAAAACATGAATTCTTTTTTTATATGGGTTTTATAAAATAAATGTTGAAAAATCAAGGGTAAACAAAAATTAATAATGATTTTAACAAATATGTGAAGTTTTAAGTCTGCGTCTTTAAGCCTGAATTCGTTTTTCTTTACTAATAAAAAAAAACTAATTCAGGCTTTTAGTCATCAAATTTGCCACCAATGGGTTTTTGTAATTTTTTTCCCGTATATTATAATGATTATTTTAATAAACTGTATTTTTCAAATTAATTATCCTCAAACCAATTATCGTATATTATAATTAATAAAGAAATTATAAAACTACTTTTTCTTTATTAGTTAATTGATCTTTTCTATAAAATCAGACAAAATAGACTTTTACATTCTGTAAAGAAAGCCGACGATATATTAATGACGTTTTTTTTTAGGTAGGGTTTGGTATAAAAAAAATTTTCTACACAGTTAAATGGAATACAAAATCTCGATAAATACGTATTGACTAAAATTTAATTAAATAATAAAAAATACCCGTATCCAGTACCCGGAATCAACAATATTTGCACTCACCTGAAACAACATAAAAAACATCATTAGTTGAAAAATAAGGTTGATGCCTGTGTGAACATTTACAGGAGATTATATTATTTGGAAGATGAGCACAGGCTGTAGACAAAACGAGAAATAATTGTGGAAGATGACATGAAGATATCAAGTAAATTGGGTGAGTCTATCGTTGTCGGGATGCGAACCTTGTAAATGATCATCTAAGTGTCGTGGCCCTTCAATTACTGCATTCAGCCGCCGTTTAACGTGATTGAGCCGTATTATTAAATTATATTTGTAAGAGAAAACATTGTGGAGGATAATTTCTTTTTAAATTTGCTGGTCATACCAGTGTCACGTGTGATGAGGCGGTAAATTCAAAGTAAGAAGGTTGGGATATTTCTAAGAGTCCCTAAAATGTCAGATTATACATAGTGGCTGTATTAAATAGAGCGACAATAAATACGTGCCCTCCATTCAGACACACGCTTTTGTATAAATATATTTCAATGTACATTTAAAATAATATCATATGTGAGGAATTTGGGGATAATATTTGGTCGACATACAATAATACTTATGATATTCACTTAATACTAAAACTAGAAAACGAGTAATGCTTGTTTAGTAGACTTTTCATATATTCAATTAGTTCTGATTATACCGCAACTGAGTGACAGCGTGACGTCAATTTTATTAATGAGATTATTTGCATTGTCTCAATTTATTGCAATGTTTACATCACACTGTCGATTGAATTTGAACTATATATTCTTATCTATAAATTGATATATATATATATATATATATATATATATATTAAAAATATTAAAAAAAATTCTAATTCTGCAATGCAATGCGATTTAACTCTCTAGTTAGGTAGCTCCCAGCTTGAAGAAACCTCTAGTCATTTTCAGAGACTTCATAAAGAGAGCCTAGTAAAGAAATCGTCATAATATATTGTTAATTATCTGGATGTATAGAAATTCCTATATTATTTATCAGAAATTTATGTCGGCCTCCATTTTCTATACACTTGATGAACCGATTTCAGGGTTTTTCATTCCTCTTTCCACCATTCATAGCAATAAACCATGCCCTAATAATTCCAACTGATAATTATGAAGTTGTAATGGTCAAATTTCGTGGTTTCGTGAAAATTGGCTAACAAAAAGTGAGTAAGCACCTGAAATCAGTCCTCCAGTGTATCCACAAGAAAGACCCACATAAATATAATAAATCAGTATTATATAAAATCTCCTACTTTCTAAATAGCATATAAAGGAAGACTAGATCTTATCAAATTATCTCGATTTAGCGTGTGATGCTTTTCTATGCCATGTGGCTTATTAAAAATATTTCCATACAAGTGTGTGAATATGTTATATACAATAGTGATATCATGTTGCATCTATAATTCGTAATTCCTGAATGGTCGGCCAGAAGATGAATATTCGGTGCATACAACTTGGGGATGAATATTGGATTAGTAGAGATAAGCGATTCTGAAGTTTCACAGATTACGGTCTCCGATAATCTGTGTATGGGATGCGGAGCGGGCGTTTGTATGTGGCTAATTGTGTGTCTAAATACGCCGATATTGTAGCAAAAAAAAACACATCATATTGTATTGTACAAACAGAAAAAGACAGATAAATAACGTGAGGATATATGCGTGGACAGTGTTGCCAGATGTCCCATATCGGATTGACAAAGGCCCGGGAATCCCAACAGGGACAATGGTGACCCCGGCCCAGGACCCGCCAACACTTTCGCCATTACCACACAAATAAACACATTAAATACTACAAATATTATTTACAATCAAATTAGCATCCCTATATACTTTATTTCCAGGGGAAAAACAATCGACCATGATAATATTTTATTAATATTATTTCAGTCGCAATAACCGATTGAATTAACTCAAGCAGGTTTAGAATTCATTAACAATTCTCTTGGCATTTACGCTTTAATTAAATATTAATCCTATACACTAGGTATTAAGTTCCGCCTATTTTTCAATGAAACACTTATAGTTTAAAACTATTTATTGATTTTTAAAAGGAAAAAGTATATTAGATATTAATATAGCCAATCGAGGTGAGTTTGACATATTTTAGCTCTGTAACTATTGATTTTTTTAATAATCTGACATTTATACAAAACATTACATTTTATACTTCTTTTAATAAAAGTCAGTTATTATATCACTGGGTTTATATCTATCTGGGCTATCAGTTATAATGATTTATTACGCACTTTTAAATAAAAAAAGATTTTAGATGCCTATGTATAAATAAATAATAATTACATTGATTATTATTTTTCCTTGTGGCAACACCTGTCGTTGAAAGATCATTAATCATTATACATAATATATTTTATTAATTATAAAGTGAAATGTGGTTGAATCTTGGGAAGATGGGCAAATTTCTTTAAAAAATTTATTAATAATATTGTTCTGTTGATATCCGAAAAATCAAATGGAAAAATACATTTTATCAAACAAAAGAATAATGTTAAAATGGTTTAAAAGCTGTCTCTAGGTTTGCATTTAATAAATTATAATATGATTTAAATGAGGTTTATTTTTAATTGATTTAATCAAACGTCAAATTGCTTAAAAACACTTATTAAAATTATTGCCATCGGACCTTGGACAAATCACACAAAACCATATTTGTGTTTTTTTAACACGTGTAATAAATATGAAAGTGTTAACTAATAAAATATTTGTGCAGAGTATATATACAATTCTGTATATGAAAATTCTCCAAAAATATAATACAAATCCCCTTCACTTGGTTAAAGCCAGAGGGTATAAATGTGGAATAAAAACCGTATTTTTAGATCCAACAACTATATTATTTGAATGTAGGTCAAGCTGCATGAAATATTTGATGTAGTGGTTTTGATGTATATAATTGAATTATATTCGGAAGGTAATCCCGGGTCCTTTCCTTTTGAATGCCGCCCCCCTTATTGTTGTTATGCACACAATCTGCAATGTTTACTTTTCATCATCTGCACTATTATGATATTTCTACCGCAAAAAAATAAAATATATTTGTAATTGAAGCGATAACAGACATATTAATTTAATTAAATCTAGTATGGTTATCTGGTAGGTATAAATGTAATAAAAACAGGGGTCGCCAAAACGTCCATCGGTTAGTTTTCCCATGGTATTGTTATTACTATCCCTTCGAATCGAAGTATCCTTATCTTTTGAGCACGGCTCTACATGGGCCCATAAATTAAGAGCCAGTCTCACTCTTGTTCCCTCAATACACACAACAACACCTCCATCCATGAGAACTTTATAACTATAATAAATATTTTAATATATATACTTAAATAATCATATAATAACACAGGATTTTCCCAGATCCATAACAAATAAAATTCAACAATTTTGAAAAAAAATAATTAATATTAATCAAGCGGTAAGTATTATTGTAATGTTGATTGACGGTTTTTTCAAATGATGCTTTTGAGAGAATTTATTCAAGATGAGTCGAATCGGTTATTTAAGACAATGCAGCTTTTTTGACAAACAGCTTACAGAAAGTATCGAGAAGCGTATAGTTTTATAAAAGTAGTGTTGTAGTAAAGAAAATTGAAAAAAATGGACATATTAAAAATAATCAGAAAACACATGAGATATAAATAAAATGAACAAATCTTCAAAAATTAACTATTAGATAGTGAATATAGGGGGACAAGTTGAATAAATAAAAATAATCATCAACATGTTGACAATTAGCCTAACAATAGTGAATTTAATGTAAATAAAATATTTCGTTATTTTTTTACCCTCACCTGTTTGTTTCAGAAAAGAAACAAGGCAGCGACTTTTAAATTAATAATAAGCATATTCACAAATTTATTTTTAAAGTAAATAAAATCTTAAAATAGGTGGTCAATTGCCATATTATTAGACAGCATTCAAAAAAATTCATACACACACACACACACACACACACACACATATATATATATATATATATATATATATATAATTTATATATATATATATATATATATATGTATATAATTTATAAAAAAAAATTGTGTCCCCTGAAAAGTTGAAAGATCTTGACTTATTCAGTTTCTTAAATAATTGATTCATTTATTATAAATTACAAAGTCTAATGTGAAGTTGAGATGTTTTTTTTTAAATAAACACTCATATTGATTGATTAAATATTTTATTTGGGATGAAAATGTTCATTTAATACAAGAAATTTCATATCTTTAAAAATAAAGCATATATTGTATATTTAAGATAATGACGGTTCGCTTGAATGAAGCGAAGACTTATTTACATTTTCTGAATTTTTAACTAGACTTTTTAAAATAATTTTTTTCGCCAAACAAATAATGATTGGTGAACCTAGTGAAAATATATGTACTAATTAAAATCTATATAGTATTGATTTTTTTTGCACCGAAATATTGACAATTGTGCATAATATACGTTCATATAATTAAGAGACATATTAATATAATTTAAATACCCTAAAGGCATTTTAATTGATTTAGTATTCAATAAAAAGGTTGACCGTAGGTGGCAAGTCGTTGCGCTTGTCAAAACAGAATTCATAAAGGTTGAAGAAGGAACAAAAAGAATATTACGAAATAAGGGCGCCGCGATAATGGGACCAAAATATTATACAAGACAATCATCGACAGGTATTAAACTTGAATTTATTCAGCCCTGGATGTAAAAAAATATGGTGGGTCCAATTAATCGTTCGTAAAATAATAATATTGTCGCTGTCCAGATTTGGAAGACTATCAAAGATCCCATCTCAGGGTGGCGTGTCATTTCATCACGTTTTAAATGACAACCAACCAGATAACTTCATTAATTAATTACCATAAATTCAAAAAAAACAGCAGTATTTAATTTTATATTAAATAAAAAATTGAAGTGTGCGTTAGTTTGGAATAAATGTGTTTTTAATTGATTCATCTGAGGGTTGTTATCGCCCCTTATAAACATTCCACCGTAAACATCGACCTTTATTTTGTCCCCACTAACATTAACCATTATTACATAATACATTTATCTCCAAAATAAAATTTATTAAAATCCAATTATTTATATAAAAAGAATGACACTAGTAAATTACTAAAAAAAGATTAAATGCATAACATATAATAACATTATTATTATTTATTTAATAACAATGAAACGGTTTTAAAGCTTTTTTTAATAAAAAATTTACATATTAAAAATTGACATAAAATACGGGGAGTCCAAATATATTATAAAAGGGCAGAAATTAAACAAAAAGTAAGTTCTTATGTTAAATTAATTACACTACCATTTTGATCAATATGCGTATTTTTTTCTCTCTTTGAGTCAATTATTATAATAAAAAATTACAGTATTTAAAAGCATATCTATTGTATATGATTGTTTATTTACACAAATTCACAGTGTTATTATAAAATTTTGCATTTTTAATAAATAAACCCCATTTCGACCTTTCAACCTTCAAAATTCTGATACATTTTCTTGTTTGATATAAAAATTACTGTCTCTTATGGAAGAATGCTGAAGAATTTCGAACCGTATTTACAATATTGACTTTATAATTAAAAATATTAATAATTTGTCTATTTATATTTGTGTAAAAGCAGCCTTTAAGTGATACGTAATAATAATAAAGTAACATTCCAGTTGTTAGAACGAGCAGATCGTATTAAATAAATTAGGGAATTAAGATCCATTGTAAGGAAAGGTTGTATAGATAAGACGTCCTTTTTAATGTATCATCGTAAACAGGTATTTTGATAAGCCCAAATTTGTTTCATTCCACACTTATCTATTAAAACTACCTCTGACTTTTATTGCCGACCTTTCCTTCCGGTTTTACTCGGCAATTTAATAAAATGCTCACTTCTAATCGGATCATACAATTTGATTGTAAATATCAAAATATATGAAATGATAGTCCATTTATTTGTTTAGTGAACCAATTTGAATATGTGGAATGTTTGTTGTAAAATATGGGGGTTTTATTTTGACAAGACGGCGCCGCCACATCCAAAGACAAATCGCCACATCGCGTACATTTCTCAATATATATTGTACACAACAGAGCAACTCTTTTTCGACAATTAACACACCAGGGATGTTCAAGCGTATTGAATTATTTAAAATAATTAAAATTGAACAAAGGGAAGAAAGCGCAAATTGAATACTGCACGAACAGATTAGTCTCTTGAATTACATTAAATTGATTATCAAGTTGTATAACTATTATAATATAAGAGAATACATTTTTGATAGTGTTGACTTCTTGGTGGAATTCCATAATTCAAAGAAATACGTTATTTGTAATTTTATTACAGAATCTGAGTACTTTTGACTACTGTAGTCATCCTCACTGTTGAATTTTCACTGTCTCTCTTTTAAAATTACAAATAACATATTTCTTTAAATAAGAAAACTACTAAACAACAACATTTAATAAAAATCCACTCTAGTTTCTATTGAGCGTTTGGCGACAATTAAAAATCCCTCATCGAGTATATTCGGACTTTTAATACATATTTATTAAATGGACAAAGTACAAACATTATTTTTATCCCATTATTTAAAGCGATTATTCTATATTATAAGAGTTTTGCAAATTCACTCAAGAAAATAAATAAAAAATATTGTTATACCAAATGATGGACTTATTTCACTTCTGTAATGAATTAATTTTGATTTAAAGGATAGGTTAGGTTAAATATTTTCATACCAAATTATGGACTTATTTCACTTTTATAATGAATGCTTGGGTTAGGTTAGGTTTTTGTTTTCGATTTTTAAAAACAACAAAGCAAAAAAATAAATGAATTCTTTATTTTTATACTATTTATTATATTTGTAGAACAAGACACAAATAATTGAGGATATTTAAATAAATAAATACATAATTAGGGGAGAAGATTTTCAATTTTTCGTGACTATTCTGTCATATATAAATTTATATTCACAAGATACAGGGAGAACATTCTTCATATGAAGCAACTTTAGATCGCTATCAGATAATTTTCTTTGTCAATTTATTCATTAAAAAAATACTTAAATAATCCCAGTCGTTGGAGGTAATGTTAAGCCTCTAATCGTGTGAGAAAAAAATAATGATAATCGATATGGCAGATTATTTGGATGAGCGTAAGAATCCTAATTTATCCACTGCTTTAACCTAACCTTTGATTGTTATTTAAACATTAATTAATCTTATTATGTGAGACTATTTAAAAAGCCCTGTTGGACTCCCCTCTGAGTTATCTGAAGGTAAGCATCAGAGACTTAAGCTGGCACCCCGACCAAGCGGCGCTATTCTTACAATTAATTCATCCAAACCCTAAAACAATACCCACCGATATTAATTAAATGTACGACATTTTAATGAACGCCGAATTTTGATACGACCATAAAAATAATTAAACACCGAAATACAACATTCAAGCCTCCCACTGAATTAAAAAATGAAATATGATCGACTTAGAAGCTAAACGAGTCAAATTTTAAGAACATGGTTTTGTTTAATTATCAGAATAAAAATACAGATTTTTCACATTGAATTCACGCTTCAATAATTTTCAATAAATAGTATCAACGTTTGTATCTAGTTATATCTTATGTCAATAATTATGGTTTTATTGTTTGGTTTAATTAGCATAGTCATTTTGACAGTTTGTCTCAACATTATTTTTAATTCAATTTAAAATTTATCATTCGTAATTCAATCATATCAATCTGAATATTCAATTTATTATAAAAATACAAAATATTTTTTTACTTTACATTATAAAATCATCGATTTAATTCCTTTATTAGATGGACACTCTATAAGGGTGAAAAATATGCATAGATATTAATTTAACATTGCAATGACATTAAATTAATTAAATAGAAGATTGTTTATTACCAACCTATTGTTAAAAGGGGAGTAAAAATGCTAATTTAACAATAATTAATAAATTTATATATTTTTTTTAATTATATTGACGTGAAAATCGTGTAGTCATGTAAAATAATATCTATAAACAATGATATTTTTCTAATCAAACAGGCTTTTAATTGCTTATAGTTGTAGAGGACTACGTGGCTTACATTTTTATTATTCGATAAGATATATTATTCTATTTGAATTTTCGGATATTAATAGAACAATCTTTTAACATAACAGTATTAATAAAATAAAATAACTATTTTTGAAATTTGCATTCAACTTTATAGTTTGCCCCATGAATATAATAATTGATGTATGATAAGTTTAGGTGTACATCATTTAATTTTTCGTTGTTAATCGTTGCAGAACTCGAATACGTTAAAGCACTTCATTACACCCACTTGGACTAGGTCTGTTTATAACAATTAAATTCAAATAACACATTTTGAGTGCAGAATAAACGAATCCAAACTTTACCTGAGTTTATACAAATTTTGATTGTATATAGATTGCAAAGAATATAAAGGTCACGCACGTATTTAGTGTTAGTTTAGTTCATCCAGAAAGTGTTTCCATCGATTCGTGTCAATTTTGTACGGTGTTGTTCGCAAATCGAACAGGTGAGATGACTCAACATTACGAGACAGTGTTTTGGACCACCCTGTATCTCTATTAAGGGCGTATCATTTGAAACACAATCAGCCGTGAACATTCCAACTATGGGATTCACACATTTCAATCAAAACTAATATTTAATCAAAACCATTCTACATTCTAATATAATCAACTCGATTCGGGTGGAGTTTAAAAAACAAGAAGCGGGTGATTAATTTTATAAAAGCCTTATATACGAAATATCAACCAATGAAAATCATCAAATTAGTTAAACTATATTTCAGCAAACTCTCGAAAATAAAAGGAGTGTTATTTATATTTTATAAGTAAAATTCAACCCCTGCAGACTTAATAAATATTCCATTTAACAGTTATGTTAAGTATTCGTTATAAATTTAAATAAAAAACGTAGACATTAAATAAAATATTTTAAGGGGATGTAGACTATCACAAAATTGTCAAAAATTAAAAAGTGGATTGAACATTTTTATTTATCAGCGATTTATTATTATATCTTAACACTAACAGGTGATTGAGATTATTTAATTAACAAACTACGGGTAAAAAATATTTTTTCCGATACTCTTTTTCTAAAATATTACTGATTAAAAATACACCTGAATATTTAGGCAAACAATTTATTTTGTGACACCAACATTTTGAAGCCTCCCCAATTAAATCATATTTTATGTCGCATTTAAATCATAATTTATTAAAAATGGAAAATGCCAAAGAAGCTTGCATTTTTACTTTCATTAAATCATGAATCATCAAGCAAAAAATATCTAGTCTGCTGATATATAATATGCACAATAATAAATATGTAATTTTTAATATTTACATTTCAATTTCGAAACATTGAGTAATAATGTTACATTATTTCTATCGAAACAACTTAAGACGTGTACCACTAAGTAATGTCTGTTTGATTTATATAATGTGGTATTTGGAATGCGATGGACTTGACACCGTTGTAATTCAAACATTGGATCACTTAATATAAAAACACATAAATAAGTTAGAAGGATTGGCCGTAAATGAACACTGAAAGAGTATTCAAAGGTATTCGTCATATGGAGTGTACATTTTAATGGCACGGCGTACTACGAAGGTGGTCGACGCGTGGGAAGCAACAAAACCAACAAACTACCCAATAACTGGAACTTTTATATTAAAAATATCTAATATTGTGACCGATAAAGTCTTATATCAATTTTATCTTCATTAATCATCATTAATTCACCATGAAAAATCTATTAGTAGCGCTTCAATCAATGCATCATTTAATTTTTACCCAGTTAAATATATAATTGAAAATAGCGAATCTTTGCGGAAGCATTTAAATATACTGACTACAAATGGACATTTCAATTGTACCCAGATGAATCCCTTTAAAAATATACGTATTGTTTTCATTTACGGGTTTTTCAAAAATATATTAAGGGAAGGTAGACTATCGTGAAAATATTAAAAAAAAATGTCAAACCTAATTATGAATAAAAAATGAATTTTTTGAATATTTTTGTTAATCTGCAATTTATTATTATATCTTAACACTCATGGGTGGGCGAAATTATGAAATTAATAATCTACGGTTAAAATATATATTTTTTTCGATACAGCATTTCAAACCAAACAAGATGTCGTATTTTTTAAATATGATAAATACTGCTCATGAGTTTTTTTTTAAAGTATGAGCATTTTCGAATTTAATTTATACATATTTGTTGATTTAATCATAGAGTATGGAAAAATAAAAACATCGCACATGTATGTATTATGCCTTAAAATGATATTAAACTTGGGTCCTGGAACGTACCTTAGAGAAATTCATGAGAGTATCAAAATGAAAACAGTAGAGGAGTTTATCACTGACTTAAGCAATAAACACTATAACAAAATGGTTAACTTCTCCACTAACTCTTTAATACAAAATGTTAACAAAATCAAATATGTTTCAAATAAGCGAAATTTTAAATTACCACTGAAATGTTGAGAGACATTCCTTAAAAATTCTTTAACATATCTTTTTTCACAAACACATCTGATTTTGTCTGTCATTATTGATTTTACTATATTCGTGTTTCACAATATTTTTGTTTTATTCATATAGTATTAAGTATATGTTTTTGTAATTCTAAGTTTATTTATTATTTATTTTTTATTATTTATTATGTATAATATTTATGTATATTTTAGTAGTTCTACAAGTGGGTTTTTGTATTTTTTCCCATAAATTATGTTATGACTTAATAATTATTTTAAATATCAATTAATTATACTCCGTATTAAAATAAGTAAAAGACTAAGTCTATAAACTTAACATTGTAACAACCAATCATAATGTATCAAAACATTGTACACAAATTATATTGAATAAAGAAATTGTATAATAATAAAAATGTATGTATTATAATTTGAAAATTTATTCATTTTCCCTTCAATACACCTCAATTTATTATACGTTTTTAAACTAAAGATATCTCAAAATAACTTATTATTAAGATTATTGTAAGAATTCCAACCAAAAGTCAACAATTTAATAATAAAAGGTTTGTTTTAGAAAACTTATATTTACTAATTTATTAAGATACTTTGAAAAAGCATAGGAAAATGCATGAAATAAATCGTACCATGATCATTTTCATTTATTATAATAATTATTTAAGGTGAGAAAATTTATAAAAAAACCACCATGGAAATAACCGAGGGTGGTAATATATTTTATTATGTATAATCTCATATGGATATTTATGTCATAGGGAGGCTACAGAACTATGATAAGCAAACACGTATCCATGTCCTCTAAAATAGTATCGGTGACTGTTTGTCGAGTAGGTGTTTGATTTTTGGAAGTATGTATGTATTTCAAAGCTACCGGTCACCCAAGTATAGAATTTACATAGTGTCTGTGGGAATGAAGTTGTTGCTCGTGTCTTCGCCCACACACTGCATACCTTTCAAGGAATCATTCCAAGCTCCTGTTAATTCACTACAATCCCATTTTAAATTATTTATTCTAAATCGTCTTCCGAAGACTTTTAAGATCCCAATAAGGCGTCTCGGCGGGACATTTATTTGAATCGACGTGAAAAATCACTCATTATACCGCACAAAACCCACCTTACGAAAACATTTCGATCGTGGATTTTTCCAATGCATTTTTACATTATACAAAAATACTGGCCACTAAACTATTGCAAATGGACTTTTTATAATAACAAAATAATCAATATCCCTGTTTCAATACAAATGCGAATTAAAAAAAATATACTACTATTAATTAGGCAAAGAAAATATTACAATTTATTTTCCGCCATAAATAAATATGAAATTTTGTTTAATAGAAATATTTTTATATTATAAGTTGATCGAATAATTATGAAATAATATTTTAATCAGTACTTATAATATAACTAAAAAGCCAATTTAACACTCAAACAATTCATCAGAAAACTAGTTGATAATACTGTTACTATAACTAGGAGATATTATTTAAAAATATAGAGACTTTTAACATTTGATTTCAATCCTAATCGCTCTTTTAATTCCTATGTACATTTTCTTTGGAATCATTATTTTAAAATATCTAAATGGAGGACCATTAAATTAATTTACGATAGTCCAATATCACAAATTAGGTTTAAGTATTACGGATTTGATAGGATTGATTCTGAGCATCTAGATTAATATAGGAAAGGAAGTATTATTAAGAATTTTCAATCGATCGCAATGAATTATCAAATAATACTGCTTAATCGATAATTGATTTATTTATTTTTTACGAATTATTTGTTTGGAATAAAGTTTTATTGATTAGATATACGGTGTATTCAAATTTCGATGATGTTAAATTATTTTAAATATACCTCATTGTGTAATTCACCTGTGAGATTTCAATAATAATGAATTGAATCCTCTGCTATTGAAATTAATTTTATTAGCGTTAAATTATCATCGATTCGAGGAGATCTTCTTTGGTGAGAGATATGATAAGATCGCTTACAAAAGATCCTCGAATACAACGATCCATCTTTCGTTGGGAAAAGATTTCATCAAGTGCTTATTAATGACTTCTTAAAGTGTTCTTACATGTTTGATTTGGTGGGAATTTTCAATATCAACAATGACAGAATACGATCGATTCTTATCGACCGTCAAACGACATCTTAATGCCATCGTTAATAAAGTAAAATAACACTCTTTCATCGAGATTAATTGATCGTGGAAATCGTGTGAAAGGCACGCTGCTAATACATTAAATAATAAATATAGTAACAATTTCACAATTCTTATTATTTCCATATTATCTTAATTTATAATGATGCGATAGTATTTTCGATTCGGCATCGCATTTTATCGTCACAATGTAAAAAGTGGCGCAAAACCTTTTATCCTAAACATCGTTAAGTGTTTTTAATAAATCGAAGCACGGTCATTAATCGATCCCAAAAACCCAAGAATGCATCTTGGTCCAAACTCTTATCTTTTTCGCTGTGGCGATTGGGACTCTTTCTTATCTCGAATTATATACATATACTAAACGTGTTTTAATAAATAACAACCTAAGGAGGTTTTTTATATGTACAAAAGGAAGAATGTTGCGTCCGATTGAAAAACTCAAGGAAAATTTCTATGAGAACTAACATTTTCAATATAACGCAATGCTCTTTATCAATTCATTAAAAGACCAGCGTGGTCACAAATACTGTGGTCATAAAAAAATAAAAAACGATTCGGATATTACGACTGGGAGATCGGGAATGATATTAATAAAATCTCGATCGATCGTCTTGATCCAGGTTTACTCTGATTTCCTGTATTGTAAGGTAAATACTGATTATTAAGTCAGTGACCTGTGTAACTAGTAATAGTTAAAATCACCGATATATAATACAATGAATTAACACGTTATTGTGTCTAAAAAACTAAAATTTGTAAAAACCTTCTTAAAAACCCTCGGGACGTATATTATATAAATAAATAAATTAAAATGCCGATCTAGATTTACTCTGATTTGCTGCAGTATAAGCTATTAGCTGTGTATCTTGTTTAACTGTATCTTGCTATAAGCTTAATAAAGGTTTAACCGTAGATTGGCAAAAAAAATAATTAATACAAATCAAATTAAAAGACCTTCAGTAACGAAACCTCTATTATTAAGTTTTATTTTTATGTATTAAAAAATGCAATATAAATTAATAAAATTAACATAACAACTATTTTTATTTCAATATTATTTGTATGGTTTTTAGGGCCGTATTCAACATAATAGCGTGTAAGTGAGTGGCCTGTGTACGAATAGACAAGAGTTTGATAGTATTGGTGTACTATTTCATTACACCATTATTTTGAATACGGTCCATAGTTAATAAAATATATTGTAAAATATCAATATTTATTGGTAGATTTCTTAAATTGTTTTGTTTTGTTGATTTTTTATCAACCAAACGCAACATTTGTATTATTATTAAATTTAATTAATTACAGATTATTAAATCTTTATGCCCTCTACATTTCAATCATGTCTCGATATTTATATAAAATCAACCGAGTTTATCAATGCTAATTTGGGTATTAAACTAAATCTGTTTATTGTTGTTTTAAAATGTATTGTGCTGCAAAAACAATATGAGATTAGATTATTTGGGCGAGAGATTCACAGCAGCAGAGAAGAGAAGAGGACCCTCCATTGCCGATAAAATAAACAAGCTCAGCTCTGTTAAGCAAAGTGTCAAGATAAATTAGGCTTATCAAAGGGACCCACACCATTTTGAGACTGGATGAAAAAAAATGACCGAAAGTCCACTTCGACCATCTTGAATTTATGCTCGACCCACAACAGGCTAGACTTCAGTAGCCCAACATTTGTTATTACTCTATTCGGAAGTGATAGAAATATAAAAGGCATTGATTAAAATATCAGACTGTGAGGGCTTTATTGGAAATACGTAGGTACATAATATTTAAAAAAGGTAATCCATGGGAATTTAAAAAAAATACAAATATAACTTATTGCTGAAACAAAATTGCACAGGAATTTTACATAGAAAATCATCGTGCTTTGTTTATGTACAAACAAGAGTGAAAATGTATTTATTAATATACCAATATTTTTATTAGGTACTTCGCTTGATAAATTTATGAAAATACAACCCATACTTTAATATCCCAGATTTTAAATTAAGGATTGCCAATGCAAAAATAATTATTAATAATAAAAAAATCGATTATAGTGATATAATAATTTATTTATTTTAATACGCCCCAAATTAGTACTATAACTAGTTATTATATTAATCGTCTCAGTATTTACCTTACATTCCAGATAATCAAAGTAAATCTTAATCGAGACCCCGATCGGGATTTTAATAATATTATTCCTAATCTCGGGATTTGAACCCATGACCGCATTATTTGTATCCACGAACTTCATTGTAAAATATTCTGTTAAAACCAACCAATCATCATATTTATACAAGGTTAAAGGTGTAAGGTTTATTGATTTCGCTAGGCTAGTCCATTACATATATGATTTCTTATAAAAAAATATACTTCCACAATATTGACCATAGGGGAACAATTCTATAATTGATGAGAGTGTATATGAAAATTATTACATACAATCCCAAATTGGGTAATATAAATAAAACACTAACTGTAGAAAATATCAATGAAAAATAATCTAGTAATGCAAATGGCTTTGTAAAATATATGAGAAAATATATATGTTTTGTAAATAATTTCATTATCTACAAAAACATAGTTTATGGGTGTCCAAGTGAGATAAGTTTAAGAATCTTCCACCTGCACGAGAAAAAAACATTATCAAGAACAAAGCATCCCAAGATATCAAAACAGAGCTTCCAAAACACAATGCGATAATTAAAAGGACATACTCAAATTATCCAAAATACATTTATATATTTCTGGGTGCAAAAAAATAGTTAAAACAAAGCTTAAAAATTTGCATAAATGCATCGCTTCGAGGCGGATTTGTGTCACACTTTTGAAAATGAAGGCCCCACAAAAAGTACAAAGAATATAATCTCTCGTCCTTCTTCTTATCGTCATCTTTGAATACCAATTAATTTGAGCCTCTTTATGGCTTCATTAGAACAATAAAAAATACATAAAAACCTTCCACTCGAAATTCCTCAGTCCTTTTGAGACTTCCGAATCGGAAACATTAAATATATACTCAATAAATCAATAAAAATATGTCATTTGAAAAGACCACCGTGTGTCTGACAATTCTAAACTATTATATATAAATTGAATTATATCCCAAATAGCCGAAAGCTTTGAACTAGACCCTCTCACTAATACAAATAATAATGGGAAGATTTATTGAGATATTTATATCCCGTGTTGAGATATTTGATTAACAGGACCGGCCAGAAACTATTCTTACACCTGAGGAGTCAATAGTTTATATTTTATAAAAAATATAAAAATATTTTCTCTACTGTCACTACATATAAACCTAACCTAACAATTGGGCGCTTTTTAGCACTTATTTAATTTAAGGCAAAATATATTAATAATCAAGCCAAAAAGTTACTTTTTAAATTTCTTTACAATTTAAAACATTTTTAAAGATATTTTCGCATTCATGGCCTATGCTTTTTTTCGCACCCATAGTCAAATAATTTTAACTTAATTAGAACTGAGTCCATTTTGAGTATTAATAAACATAATATTACAAAAGTTGAAAAACTATATTATAATATCATCATCATCAGTACTGTGATAAACTAAAGCTTGACAAACAACTATGATAAGACCCTAATGTAATATTGCGAAAACCTACTAAAAATTTATTTCAAAAAAATAATACAATTAATTTAACAATATCAAAAATATATGTATCTGATAATTAAATATCATAATCGACTGAAGTAATGGAAGTAGCACTGCTCAATACATATGTACATATTATAAGTTTTTTTGTGAAAATTAAACTAATTCATTGTGCATAATATTAGATATTTTAATTGGTTTACAATATTTTAATAAATGCTTTATATTATCGCATAGTGATGGCTTTGGTGGTAATAAATAATGTCCTGTGTGGTTTAAAATCTGAGTGCACACATTTATATGGAACAAGAGAGTTTGGGTGCTTCACATCAAGGCGTAAATTTGAACGCGTTCAATGTTTTGACAATACTGTCGGGTGACCATCATTCATTATTATTATTACGTATAAATATCATATTATAAAATGGCTTATGGTATTGGAGAATTAATAAGATAATATGCATATCGTATGCATGTCAATAAAATCAAGATTATTGTATTTTTATAACTATCAGTTACCCAGCATTCTATAATTTTTTAAATTAAAAGAATATGAACGATTGCGCCTTAAATTCAGGTAAAATTTAAGGCATTGTATGTTAAATGAAACCCATATTCCCTGAAAAATGGAGTATTCGGTCAAGAAATTTGTCATTTCAATTCTAATAAATAAAATATCCGATTTGATTACGCGGGTTGAGTTAAAGCCGAACCTATTTTTTATTTTGTAGTTAAAATTTGAAATGAAAATGGATGGTGTTTAATTTACCGTAATATTTTGAGCTCTACAGATATAGGTTACTGAATTTATTGAAATATGTTACGATTTGTTTGCTTTTGCAAAAAAACAAATTCAGTGTTTATATTATATTGTAAAAAATATTTAAAAACAATGAAGGGGATGGCAAATTTGGAGTTCACACCGGGTAGCTGAAACCATAATCATTTTTTTTTTTAATTTGCAAATGTTACAGACTATACAATTAAACTTCTAAAACGATGACAAATTTAACAGTTAACTATCTGACTATATTATTAATAATATATTTTAAAAACAATTAAAACAATCATAATCCTATTAATTTTTTCAGTAAATTATCAGAAACTAAAAATGTAAATTTGCCTTAGTTCATTTTTTCCGAAATATTGATGATACGACTAAGTGCATTTTAGCAGTATACCACGCTATAGACCAGCGTAATAGATCAGGGGATAAAACGCGTAGCTACAAATACTGTGGTCATGGGTTCAAATCCCACTCAATTTCAAAAAAAAAAAAAAATTGAAATGATTTGATCGGTTATTACGACTGAAAAATATTAATAAAATCGCGATCGATCGTCGTAAATACTGAGACTACCTGTGTAACTTGTAATAGTTAAAATCACCAACTGGAATTGTTGTTCAGGTAATGCCCCTTCGTGTTTCTAATTAATATGCAATTACAGCGGTTTAATAAAATTGGGTCATTTTTATATTGTCATAAATTGGATTTAGTTTCGTTTCAAATTACAAGGGTAAATAATTTCATCGACATTTCTAATCCAATATTTTCTGTATGATGAATTATAAAAATTTGTTGAAATTATAATTGTACTAGTAAAAAAATTATTCTTTTAAAAATACATATTATAAAATCCAGTGCATTCTGTCGTATTATTTGAATATTTTAATCATTTTAAAGTATTTCAATGAGTTCAAACCTAAGTTAACCTAAGGATTGAAAGGTAAATACTGAGGCGATCATTAAATCGGTGATCTGTGTAACTAGTAAAAGTTAAGATCGCCGACAAAGAAATTACACGCTGTTGTGTCTAGAAAACCCTCTCAAAAAAGCTCCTATATAAAATAATTAATAAAGGTAGTAGATATTATGACGAAGATCTTATTATTGAATGATGGTCACCGTGGTGATTGGTGGTAACGGGTTGTTTGTTTGTAAGGCAGCCGCATGACGCCGGCCATCTCGGATTATAAACGTCCCAATAAAGATGCTCGATAAGGCGGTCCATCGATTGAAACATTCCGCCTTATTGAAGCCCGGCCCTGTCATTCATGTCTCGATCTCATCTCATCAGATCCGATCACAACTATCTATCAGGTGGCCATCTTAACGACACCTGATTAATCCACCTTCCAACTCATTACAGCCACCGAAGCTCGAGCTTCAATCGCGGGGCGCCTTCATTGACTAAATGCCGCATCGCGCCGACCAACAACAAGACTAAAAAGTCACCCCTTCAGATCGAAGATAAGATCTGATTAAATCACTGAGACACCTTAAACTTTGAACAATCAAACATTCGATAATTACAACTGCTTTGACCGTATCGATCACGATAGATTCCTACACCGGGGGCGGGACTGAAATCCTTTGATCTAAATAGTTTATTCAAATTCATTCATTATCAATTTTAATTGAAATTACACAATTTGTCTCTTCGCTTGCAACATAATATTTTTCAAACAGTATTTCACCGCATACAACTAAAAAACCTATCAAAATTCATAAATACAACATAAATAAACATCCTTTTGTAATATTATTATATGTATCTATATAAAATTTTAAATTAAAATGTAAAAATAATGGTATTTTAAGACGAACATATCCTAACACTATAATATTAGAATATTTATCATTCATTAAATTGAAGAATGTAGAGTTAAAATTATTTAATCACAGAATTCGTTCACACATAATTCGTAACCGATGGACGCGATTTTTAACATTCATCAAAAGATTTAATTATTAATTATTTATTGATTTAAAATCAAATATATTGATAATGTAGCCAGATAGATATATATATATATATATATATATATATATATATATATATATATATATATATATATATATATATATATATATACTACATATATATATATATATATATATATATATATATATATATATATATATATATATATATATATATATATATATATATATATATATATTTATAGCCCTTTTAATTCGCGACGTAAGCGCATTTCTATTCTAAAGCCAAATAATTTCTAAAAATATTGTAAGTATAACATATAATGAATAAAATGAAATCAAATATTCAAAATCGAATGAATATTAATACCTTATTCGGTTATATATAAATATTAAAACAACATTCATGATAAATGCTTTCAGATAATTTCAAATAGGTTTCATCTTATTACAATTAATATAAAATAAACTCACCGTATTGACGAATTCCTGAAATGTAATCGCTGGAGTTTTCGCATGTCTCGCCTTGTCCAAAAGTACCTATAAAATATTTTACAAAATTAACAAATAATAAATAAATAAATATAATAATAAATAAATAAATATAATATCAGACTTACGTCTATTTTGTTGCTCGGCAACTGGCTGGTAAATTCGGGTGATTTTAAAGCTTTCAAAAAGTCCGGCCATAAAATTTCACCGAAGCCTTCCGGATCGAACTGAATTAATAATAATCAATATCAAATCGGATTGTATTTAAAACAATTTCAATAAAAATACACATATACCTTATCGAATAGTATCCTCCATTTCTGCAACAAAATAATACACATTAGCAACATTTAAATCTAAAATTAGAATCTTTCAATTATGTAAATCCCGTATTTAATAAATCAATAAATAATCCTCATACATTGTTAAATTTTTAAAATAATCTATGTTTCTAATGTAACTAATCATTGCCGTTGATGAAATTATGACTTATAGACATGTCTAAATATTGATATTTGCTCTACACACATAAATAAATAGAGGTATTTTTTGAGACTGACATATCATATCTTTAATCAAAAACCTTGCACATAATAAAGAGGGATTTTTATAAGTAAATTAAAAAGAATATTTAAAAAATTACGCTTTTGCGTGAAATGCTCCATATATAATTCGTAATCGCTCTTTTTCAACATTCACCGCAAAATTTGATTACTAATTACTTATTTGATTTAAATAAAAATCTACATAGGAAAAAAAAGGTTTCAATTGCTCAATTTTTTTTTGTTATTTGTCAAATTGTATTATTAACTATTTGAATTTTTAGATATTAACGGAATTTTCAATTAATTTCTCACCCCTTCTTGCATTTGGGGCGTAAGCGTATTTCAACTATATGTACATATTTTTAAATAATTGTTGTAAGGCAATTGTGGCCAAAGAAATATTTAAAAGCTTAAATACAACATACAGGTTAACATAAAAATGGAAACATGGAAATAAATAATTCTTTATTTCTTATGTTTTGGGCAAATTTTCTTCGAAAGGAAATTAAAGTATAGATATGTAACCAATTACGACAGTCAAATCATTACTAATAAAAAAAATTTTGTAAGAAATGAATTACTTATTCCTGTCGCTGATTATATAAAAACAATGGATACTTTTTAATAATTAATAAATTGATTGATTATACTTACATCATTGAGAAGTTCCCTCCTTAGTTCAGCTTCATCAACATCAGATCCCAAATCAGTGTGATCCGTGTCATACAAAGGCTCATTGTCGATCCCAATTCTCGATATTGTACCCAAAGAGCCTCTAGTCCCAGAGCCCAGGGATCCCGTAATTGTGGGTATCGGTCCAGCTTCAATCCCAGATTCCATGGAAGTATTTGTGGAGACCACCACTGCTGTCGTGGTTGGGGGTTGTTCCACGATTCGGTGAATACCGGACAACCACAAAGACATCGCAAATTACTTATAAATACACGCTTCTTAATTATTATTTATCAACCCTTATATGACTTAATTCGAATATTTGTACTTTTACTATTGGAATTAATGCTAAAATCATCTTTTTCCTCTTCATAAATGTGGTATTCGTCACCTGCTCCATACTGCACTTGAAATGGCGCTTGCTAACGACATCTTGCTATTGACAAACAAACAATTATACATTTAATATGTTTATTCAATAAAAAAATATTTAAAGTGTATCGCAAAAATATAATAAAAAAAAATTGTGTCAATCCTTAAATATTCTACAAACTGTCTCTAATTTTCGCCTTAAATATATATAAAGACATCACAAACAAAAACCCCCGAATTCAGTTTATTTATTAAATATAATTAACATTTATTTGTTGCAATTGAAACCGGATTTTTGCACAACCGATATTAAAAAAAATAATAACTGAATTTGGGAGCTTTTGTTTCTGAAGGCCTTATATAAAATATTTAAGGAGAAAATTGGAGACGATTATTATTAAAACGTTTGTTGAGGAAATAAACCTTTTTTATGTAATCAATTAAAGCATATTTGACAATAAAAATATCCTGAAATTGTTTAATTATTCGCCATTTTAATATTTTTTTAAAATAATAATTCCAAATAGTATGTACGGTTTTCTGCTTATATTCAATTTGATTCTAATTTAAATTGGGAGCTTTTGATTCTAAATGCCTTGTGTTACTTTTTAAATTTATATGATTTGGAAAAATGTATAAATCCAAATAACATGTCTACATTTTAAAATATGTACAATTAAAAATAATATTATATCAATCAAATTAAACCGAACCTTAAACTCTTTATTCCTTATGTTTGTAGAGCGTCTGCGTGTTTAATTAATGTTTGATATTTGCTCTAAAAACATAAGCAACGTAGATTAGATTTTTTTATAAAAATATTTCTTATATGCAAATATTATAATCTTTATAGTTTTAACAGGTTTAATCATTACAATGAACTTAAGTATTTATTTTTAATAATAATCCAAGCTTAATTAGTAATTGGACAGAAGCTGTAAGACATGAGAATTTCTTTCCTTATCAAATTGAAAAATATATTATAAAAAAGCGTTAATAATTATTAAATGACATACATTTAATAATTAGATGATATTATTTTGTGTGTATTTTTGTCTACAACAATCAGCAATAATTATTTACCTAATAATTAAGGAATCTATTGGCACTTTTACCAGAAGTCGACTCAAAACACTACCCTTTTTAAGAATAAAGCCTTTTTTTCTAGGCTATGTAAACTTGAAACATCATTTTTAACTATGAATGGGTTTTTCCACTCGACCTGGTGACTGAAAAACGTAACTTTAAACATCGGATCATCTTTTAAAAACACTACATTCAAAAGATTCTTTTCAGGTGAATTGTTCAGTACAATATTTGAAAAAAATTATATTTTTATTGCTTGATTAATAATCACAAGAATTAAAATATTTTGGTACGAACATAATTAAATATACACATTAATTCAAAACACAAAGGATTCCTTTCAGGTGAATTCTTCAGTACAACTTAAAAAATATATGTATATTTTTATTGCTTGATTTGACACACAAGCATTAAAATATTTTGGTACAAACATAATTAAATGTAAACATTAATTTATTATTAATGTGCCATATTAGCTTTTATTATAATAACACTATGACATACATATATATTTATAAATAAGCCTCTGATATAGATTTAAAAAATCTACATATTTAATGGATTTTTTTGGATATTTGTGTTAATCACCCATTGAATTCATTCAATTCTCTATTTCTTTTACATGGAGTAATAGAATTATAGTATATTAATACATTGTCGATAAAAGTTTTACAATTATATTATATATTTTTTCTTATATTTATCGAAGAAATTTCAAGCTTTAGTAAGTGAGTTCTGTTCTGCGTGTGTAAAGAGTTTGATATTTCCTCTACAAACATATGTTATTTTAAAATACGAACAGATTATGCGAGTCATTGAATGAGTAATTCGTAATTTTATTACTAGACTATATGATGATATTTTTTGTAGATAATGAAAGTAAAATTCACCTGTATTTATATCAATATCCGTCCATGATTGTTAAGGGTTGTGACAGTTCATCCCCCGACACCGACACCGGTACAGGTAGTCTACGAATCATCTGACCACTTGTTATAATAATCCAAAGCTTTATTCGTGATTGTTATGGCACTTGTTTGATTATAAACTGTGTTGTTATGGACGAGATTGAGGTTATGCGGGTGTACAGAGAGGGTAGTGAAAGTATAACATTGCATTTCCCATACAAACGCAAGGTGGTGAGGGCGCAGGCGCACCACCATGCTGTTACCACCCCACACCACCCCCCATTGAGGGAACATCAAACATTCCTACCGATTACAAATCACAGACACTAAAGAAAACAAATGAAATGCGACGATCTTGTTCAATATTTTCAAATTTAGAACATGTAATCAATTTATCATTTTATTTGATGTAATGGTAATTGGTCTAAGTGAGTGGTAAAAACATTTTTTATAGTATTGGAGCAATGCATGGATTATCTTATATATTTTTTAAAGTAATATTAGGAGTTACTTTGATGGGAAATTCAACTTCAATGACTCTTAACACTATCGAAGTATTAAAAAGAAAAATTATATTGTGATGTTTTAATGTTTCGATATTTGTAACTCATACAGTGCTCCAACACTGACAAAAAGTGTATCCACCAACGGAAGCCTATATTGAAGAACCTTTTTAGGTTTATATAAAGACATAAGGGGTGAATAAATCTACAATTTTACTTTATAAATTATCTAAATGTAACATTACTTCGTTGTAGGATAAAACATAGATTTCTGTCGTTTATAATCCCATTATATACTTTTATAAACGACATATTCTATAGTAAATTGCAAGCATTGATAATTTTTATATTTCTTTTTACTGTTCATCTATTAAATATTTTGAAAAAGCCTAACTTAATGTAAATAAATAAATATAAATTACCTTTTAGAACTTTTATTTATAAAAAGGTATGAGGATTTATATAAAATTAGCTTAAACTTTTTAATAGAAATTATTTATATGTATGTGCACATCGAATAATAAATGCCTCATTTCACTGAGTAATATTAAATTTGTTATTTTTTAATATAATAATTGTAAAGATTGAGAAGAAGTGTACAGTAATTCGCCACGAGGAGGGTTGATAACCTCACCACCGACAACTCCAATAAGGGAGAACTTCTTAATACCTATAAACTACTTATATTATATATAGTTAATAAATAAAAAATAAGATAAACATTCAGGATTGACTTAGCAAAAAATCCCTTTACATTGCGATGATTTTTTTTATTCTATATACTGTTAAGGTGATTCATCCCCCTAATCTTGAAGGTTGACTCATGTTTTGTTTTACTCCCTTCCCTCATTTGCTTTCTAGTGGTGGATTATTTTGATCATATGGGGTGTATACTTCAGTCTCTTTTATCCGCACCACTACAATATTAATAATATATAAGATTCATGTTTCACTAATCGTAGACGCGTGCAGTAAGATATTTCACCTCTGCATGTGTTTATAGTTTAATCACATTTATGAGATAAACGATTTAGGCTTCAAAATTCATGTATTTATTCTGTTTCAAATAATTTTGCCGGATAAAGGAGAACTTCTAAGTATAATATTTCAAGAGATGTCGCTAAAAACGCGTTAATATTTTATTAAAATTGGTTTTTTTATTGTTCTCTATGGAAAATGAAATATCAATTATGTATTTACATATTCAAAGGTAATCCAAAAATACTACTAGTGTATTCTTTAAAATAAAAATTTGTTTTTACATGTAGAATAATTCATATTTTTTCTAAGAAATTATGTAAATCAGAGTATGTAGTACTTTTTAAACAAAATTGTATTTCAATTACAAAATAAAATCTTTAATCCTTTGCTCTCATAATAACATCTAAGAAAATCCACTAAATTTAAGGCAACAAAATACCTTACCATATTTTAAAAAATATCTACAGAATTCAGGTTGAAGATAAATGAGCTACGTAACTCTAGAGTTCTTGGTTCATTTTTGTGCAATCGATCAAAGTGATTGAACAAAAAGACAGTCCTTTTAAATTTTAGAGGTAAAAAGAATCAAAAGCTCCAAATCCATTTCAAATTGAATCAAGTAGAAATAGAAAAACATTATGTAACATCAACATTTGAGGACAAATAAATTAGTTTACGATATTTAAATAACCAAATATTACAACCAATAAAAAATATTAAGGGTAAGAGAAAGCAGGGTAGACCTAGGCTACGATAGGTGGATGAATTTTATAAGGTAGTTTAGGAATTAATAGCTGGAGGATCATTAAGTGGAAGATGCTGGTGCGGGAAGCCTTGGTTAATCACTGAACTCTAGTGCTTGTGATGATGATGAAAAAATATTAAGATTGGATTTGGAAGCATTTGATCCTGAATGCCTCATCTATTTAAATATATTTGAATCATAGAAATGATCTTTTGTTTTAACAGTATAAAAACAAAAAGTAATGTGAGTGGTGTGAATTTCTTTATTGGAAAATTATGTAAGATGTTAAGACATATTCCAATGTGAAGATGAATAGTTTAATCTTCTTCTTCATCAGCGGCGGCTGCTCCACCGGTACTCTTCTTCATGTTCTTCCTCTTGACACGGCCAGGTCTGCCGCCACCGAATGGTGACTTCAGGGAGAAGTCGATGTGTTTCTGGGAGTCAAGACGGACGATGAATGATGGGATGTTCACGACTTGCTTACGGACACTGCAAATATAACACATTTATTAAAAAAAGGTACACAATTTATTCGTTAAATTATAATTAAATGGCATCCGGTTTAAAGTTCTACTAAGACATAAAAAAGTTACCTTCATCATGACATCAATGTGTTAATATTTCAAGACATTGAATATCGATATAGATAATCAAGTGGTCTGTATGAAATCAAGAGTCATAATGTATAAACTTTACTCATATCAATTCGGAGTCATATTCACCCTTTCCTAAACAAGAATTTGGTATTAGATTCGGAATGCACAATAATAAGAGCTGAAAGATATAGATTTACAAAATAAAATGTCTCCAGGTATGAAACAAGAGGTCCTATTGATCAGATGCCTCCTGTGATTAAACAAGGATTTTTAATATTGCCTTGATGATTAGAGTCAAATTCCATAAAGATATACGACTCATGCCCATGCAAGGCAAAGAAGTTGGTGAATAAGTTATCACAGTAGTCGTAATTACCGGATGTGTCTCTGTCTGATGAGGACACGGGCGTGATGGATGGACTTGGCAAGTCCCAGCTTGAAAACTTGGGTCTGGAGACGTCTTTCCAAGAAGTTCTCGATCTTCAAACCGAGCACGTAATCGAGCTTCATGTTCCATTCATCCAACACTCCGATGCGGACGAGACGACGGAGAAGTGCATTACCTAAAAACACAATACACTTATAACACAAATTTTAAAAGTATCATCAATGCGATTATAATAGAAGTTATTATCAGGAGAGTATCGTATCAACAAATGTAGTCTGACTAGAGGTGCCAGATGGTTTTTCATCATTTTAATGCATGATCTAAAGGTTTATTCTGGTGGTGAAGGGGTTTACCTTCGAACAATCTCTTGGGGTCTTTCTCGTCGAGGGTGAGCAGTTCACGAGCGGCTTTACGGATCTTGGCCAGGGTGTACTTGACCCTCCACACTTCACGCTTGTTACGGAGACCAAACTCTCCGATGATCTTCAACTCCTGGTCGAGGCGAGACTTCTCATAAGGTCTGCGAGGAGTTACGTATGTCTTGGAGAACACGGACGGCACTCTGCCGTTCACCATCTTGACTCGCTGTTACGTGGAACTGAAAGAATAAAGTTACATAAGGATCGGTTGTACGATGAAGAAATAAACTACATATTTTTATATCATCTGTCACATTGTCAGGTAATCTGAATACATCGGCTAAATATTCAATAAAATCGTGTAAATAACCACTGCAGTATATTGTTTGTTAAATATATTAGGTGATCAGAGTAATGTTGCACAGTTGGATCAATTAATAAACGTGTTTAAGTGTGAAGAACTCACCGCACGCACAACGATGCTAAGCCGATGACAACCGGTGAGGAAAGAACGTGTCGAGCAGCGTCACAGTGTTACCAGCCGCGAAATATTGCCATGATGATCAAAATTTATTAATGCTATAATGAATACATACATATACAAATTATATTAAATAACTGATATATTTGTTCATGAAGTAAATGCGTATTTAAATATATGTTAAAAAATATAGTAATACCTCAGAATATCTTTTATCAAAACCTGAGAGCGCTCTTATAAAAAAAATATAAAGATATGTTACTATTATAATATTGTCTGAGTTAATTGTGATTATATCTTATTATGATTTTATAAATTACACATAATATTTATTTATTAAAATTTAAATAAACTCAAAAGACCAATTCACCTTCGTAGTTATGATGTTTACCGAGTGACATTTCATTTCTATTCTGACACAAATATTTTATTATGATATCACTAATTACAATCACACAAGTTATTAGTTAGCTTCTGCACGTGTCTGAAGTTAAATATTTGCTTTACACATTCATGAACTAATAAATGGTCAGACTTGTCTCGAGATTTTACAAGATTAAAACAATAAAACATTCTTTCATTCGTTGGTAACCGCTAAATCAAAAGTAAATAAATTTTAGATATAATAATTTTCCGTAATCGTACAAACAATTGCACTACAAACAGTACAAATACGTAGAAAAAAATTACAACAACACTGATATCTACTGTGTAATCCAAAGATACTGATATCGAAAGAATGTGCAATAAATATATGTTATTTATTATCATCGGTGAGATTTGCATTTAAATAACATGCATACGGAAAACGATACGTTTGTCTGGTTTTACTGGTACAATCTTCAAGTCACGTAGGCCATTGCATAATTATTACCACTTGCTTAACCGTGGTTAATTAATTATATCAAATTTTCGGTTAATCCATCATGAATTATTTATATTTATTATATTTGTATTTGTGGGTGTGTTTTAAGTAACATTTCAAAGGTGTCTATGATTATTTTGTTGTGTTTGTTTATAGTCTTAATGGATGACCTGGATTGACAACACCAGACTGCGATACGTTGCAGATTAATATTTTTATTTTATAAAAACACTGTAATAAACATAACTGGATATTCATAACCCTGACGTTTCACAACCGACCTCAGATAACCGGCTGCTTGTAAACAAAACCATTTATGTGTGCGTGCTTCATCGTCCACGACGTAAACAGAACCACAAGCAGCTTTTTAAATGCCACTAGCAACTACTAACAACATTTCAAATAAATATACATACTATAGACTTAGATATACACATTAGATATCGCATTGCATATAAGTAAGTCGTGTAAACCCGTGTATTGTTGCACTCTTCTCTCCTATTCGATAAAGGCATAAGTGTGTCTCCCTCACTCAACACATTTCTAGTGGCCACTAAGAGTGTTTGCGACAATACGTTGGTGATTAAAACCCAATAATATTTTAAACATTTTAAAGGAGTAGTCTTTGGTAAAAAGTGAGCCTAGATGTATTTGAGTGTATGTTTGAGTCCATATGACATAGGGACGTCATTGCATAGATATAAAGATTAGATATCGCATTGCATGTGTTTATTTCGTGTACACCCGTATTTTTTAACCCTTTTCTCCTATTCGATAAAGGCATAAGTGTGTCTCTCTCACTCAACACATTTCTAGTGGCCCCTGAGAGTGGCTGTGATTATACTTTGCCAATTAAAACGCAATTAAATGTTAAACATGTTAAAGAAGTAGTGTTTGGTAAAAAGTGAAGCTAGATGTATTTGAGTGTATGTTTGAGTCCATATGACATGTAGTAACAATGCATTTACCCATTTTACTGTGAAATATAACTGAAGATATGAAGAGAGATGTTTACAGTATAATGTTTGACAGGTAACTCATGTTTTTGGCCACTTGATCCACTTAAACTAATGCGATATCTTATGTTTTATCCACTTACTATAAATATACATATATGGTGATATACATGACCATTTTTATTTATGTATAAGCTATTTGTTCTCATTAGGTAGACTATATTGGTAAAAATATATTAACCACGTTGATGGTAATAACAATCCATTTATTAATACTGTACAAAATATAAATTACCGTACTTAACAAAATCATCACTTCATCTATTTTTAAAATGGTGATTTACTTAACAATAATAATGGGCAACTTTGCCATCGAATTGTGATCGAATATGCTCACATTTTTTTTTTCAAGACAATCTTTTTGACAAGTACGGTAATTATAATTTTATTAATAGACCTTTGAGATAAATGGTAATAAATGTATTATTTTCCTAGATGGGTAGCAAAATCATTTTGGTGTTTTATCTGAAAAATATTGTATTCAGTTATTTGTACAGCACTATATTACAAAGATACATATGTCATTTTTTCCAGAAGTGATCTTTATTACTTAAATATTTACACATGACATAACATTGTTACGTGCAATGTAGATTTTTTTTGCTTATTGTATTCATAATAGAATCTTATCAGAAAAATACCAACAAATACATGTAAGGGATGGATAATTATACAATTGTAAACTAGCAGCTAGTAAATTAGCGGTGTGAGAACACGTGTTAGTGTTGTGACAGGTGACAGCTGGTATTATGGTCAGTCTGTTGTGAGCGTTGAGAGGGAGAGCACGTCTGCCAGTAGCGAGTATCATAACAGTGTTTGTTGATTTCAATATTAGATTGTATTGTGTTGTGGTGTGATCTCGCCTCACTGTCTGCATGAGTGCATGCGCCATATTGTGTAGGGAGGGCGAGGGACACACGAGGGGGCGGGGCCATGTCAGGGAGGGTGGCTACTCTGGTCAGGAGACTCTCCACGGGGGATCCTAGGCTCAAGCAACTAAACCTGGCTACGCAGAATATTTCCAAGGAAGGGCCTTCCTTGCCTCATGCTAAACCTTCCGAAATTAATGAAGTTAAACGCTTTTACAGGTGAATAATTATTTTATAACCAACAGCCTTGATGGGGCCGCCTATACATACTCATTGCACACATTGATACCTCTCGTTTTGTGTTAATTGCGCATTTGCGTGTGAATTTAAAATACATTAATTCACTTGTATATTCTACTGCTCAATTAATATTTTGATAAATGACTAAGCCTTCACCCGCTTTTAGTTTAATTAGCACCATTTTTTAAAAATATTTTTCATTATATTTGTTTTTGTTCTCTTCAGGATCAGATCTTTTTCGAATCCCCAAACGGCAGAGCTCGCTAAAGTATCATTTATGAATTCAAAGGACTCTTTAGTGAAGAGTATGGCTTCTACATCTTCGTCCGATGTGTCTTCTGGCAGTAATGAAAATACTTCAAAACATACAAATAGACTTGCGAAGGAGAAATCTCCGTATCTATTGCAGCATGCGACGAATCCTGTCGATTGGTACCCGTGGGGGGATGAAGCTTTTGAGAAAGCGAAACGTGAACAGAAGTTGATTTTTCTCTCTGTCGGGTATTCGACGTGTCATTGGTGCCATGTGATGGAACGAGAATCTTTTGAGAATGAATCGGTGGCGAAGATAATGAATGAGCACTTTGTGAATATAAAAGTGGATAGAGAAGAGCGTCCCGATGTAGATAGCGTGTATATGTGGTTTGTTCAAGCTATTTCCGGGAGAGGAGGATGGCCTATGACAGTGATTTTGACTCCTACTCTTCAACCGATAGCTGGTGGTACCTATTTCCCCCCGGAAGACAAATGGGGACGTCCTGGACTTAAAACCATGCTTAGAAATTTATCAAAGAAATGGTCAGACAACAGAGAAGATGTGTCATCGAACGCTTCAAATATAATGGATTTTCTTAAGCAAATTTGTGAATCAAAAAAATCAGATGTGAATTCACCATCTCTGCCTCCAGTTGAAATAGTGAGAAAGAAATGTATTGATAAATATGCTAAGACATTCGATCCTGAGTTCGGAGGCTTCGGTGGGGCACCAAAATTCCCCCAACCATGCAATTTCAATTTCTTATTTCATGTGTATGCTAGAGATAAAGAATGTGAAGTGGGTAAAAAGTGTTTGGACATGTGTTTGCACACATTGAAGAAAATGGCTAATGGAGGTATTCATGATCATATCGGTGGCGGATTTGCAAGATATTCTGTAGATGAGAGATGGCACGTACCTCACTTTGAAAAGATGCTGTACGATCAAGCTCAGTTATCAATCACATATAGCGATGCTTATCTGGCTTCCAAAGACAATTTTTATGCAGATGTTTTGAGGGATATTTTAACATATGTGAACCGAGACCTAAGTCATGAATCTGGAGGATTTTATAGTGCAGAAGATGCTGATTCTCTACCCACCAATTTGTCTCGCCAAAAGAAAGAAGGTGCATTTTATGTCTGGGACTATGATGAAATATTATCCCTATTGAATGAAGATGTAGAATCTGAAAACTTTTCTTATGCCGATATATTCTGTCATCATTTTTCTATAGAACATGATGGCAATATTGAAGCGACCAGTGACCCTCACGGTGAATTGATGGAAAAAAATGTTCCAATTATCTTAGGCAGCCTTGATGAAACCGCTGTAAAGTTTAATATATCAGTAAATCGAGCTAAAGAAATATTAGATGAATGTAAATCAATTTTATTCGAAGCAAGATTGAAACGTCCCAGACCACATCTTGACTCAAAAATGGTTTGTGCATGGAACGGATTGATGATTGCTGGCTATTCCAAGGCTGGTCAGTCTTTAGGAGATAAACAGTATATAGACAGAGCCACATTAGCTGCTAACTTTGTTAAAGAACACTTGTACAATGAATCTGAAGGAACGCTATTGAGAGCTTGTTACCGAGGAGAAGACGGAGGCGTCTCCCAATTGTAAGTTAATAATTATTTTTTTTATTTATTTGTATGTGACTTTATTATTGCTTGTCTCAACACTGCATTCATTCGATTATATACCAAATGAATCAATTTCAAGTTGGCTATTTTAAATTAAATAAACTGTTGAGTTATCCAAGCGAGGTCACTCACTACCGATAACTATTGTACATGCTAAAGCTAAAGTAAACTCTAGGTCAAGTTCAACCAAGGTTAAATCACATTATTATCACCCACTGTAGGTGTAACATAAAAATTATTATGTTTTTAAAATAATGTAGCATTTATTTATGAAATATTGAAGGAGAGTTAAACGGCCTTAACATCACACTTCTCTTTGGTACAAGGTCTTTAAATCATTGAAGGCAATTGCATGCTTGAAAGATTCGAATTGTTGCTCATCTCTTTCCTGTTGTAAAATTGTGACCTTAGTCAATCAATTTCTGCATCACCTTTTGTCCAGTTTGCTCTTAATACAACTTAATAAAAACATTAAAGTGTCGTTTATTGTTTCCTGCCTCGATCAAGCTTAATGGTTCATTCTCGTTACATAAATATTTTCATGACAAACACTTTTCACCCTGACATTTATAATTTTCTGTGTGTATTGTTTGACACCTTGCATTCTATGCTAATGTGGAATGTTTTTTAAGTACACAATGTATGATTCATCATTTTTGAAAAGTCATTTGTAAAATTCATTAATTGCTCATTCAGAATAATAATTGAAACAATTTTTCATTTAAATAATGATGGTGAGTGAATACATAGTTATTGTTATCATTGAACCATTCAGACATAAACAAAGTGTTACGTGTGCAAATGCAGCTGATACAATAATAACAAAGTACTATTTAAAGCATTGTTTTAATTTATTTAAGTATTCGCTTCGAGTGGAATACATTATCTTAAATGAGTCTTAATTGCCTTTTTTACTCAGTACATGGTTCGCAGCTGTCATATCAGTTTTTTTGTACGGCTACTCCTTTCACTTGACCTATTTTTACACCGTCCAGGGTTGGCATTTTTGTAAATTATATATTCGACGATTTTATTACATTATTCACACTGCATTGTGAACGATTTATGCATTTTTTGTTTACAAAACAGCGCACGCTCAAGGTGACGGCTGAAAAAATAAAATACGAATTTTATATGTTGCAGTGCATAGGAATATAAAATGTTGGGGGACGTGAATAATGGGGTGCGTTACATTTTGATCTAGATTATTTGTTATAATTATTATATTGCTTTAATATCAATTAAAATTTATTATAGTCAGTTATACAATTCATTGAACCGAACACACCTGGTGCTTTGACTTTGAGTTGCATAACCTTTGCCCAATTATTATGCGAATCTCGTAGCTTTTACTATCGGCACTTTATTTATATTATGACATTTTTATATAATACGTCTGGTTATTAATGATATTTAAATAGTGTTAAAATTTAGGTGCGTTTAGTTGTTATTTGAACAACCTCAAGTTATCAAATAATGATATGCGTTTAATTTTGGTTTTTTAAACACAACAACGTGTTAATATTTTTTTTACATACGAAACAGGACAGGGTCGATCGTCTTGATCCAGGCTTACTCTGATTTCCTGTATTGTAAGATAAATACTGATTATTAAGTCGGTGACCTGTGTAACTAGTAATAGTTAAGATCACCGACAGACAATTAACACGTTGTGGTGTATAAAAAACCTCTAAAAAAAGCCCCCCGGGGCGTAAAATAAATAAATAACAAAATATTGTTGTGTCCGCGATAAATTATTTTTTATGTGCCATTAAAAGAAACATTTATAGACAAACTGACTGATTTCCTTTATATATATATATATATATATATATATATATATATATATATTTAAATGTCTGAATATTTTGGTACAAATAATATCGTTTTAATGTACATTTGTTAATAGCTTTATAAACAAATCGCCTGCTCCGGCGTATAATATCGTAAGTGCAAAAAAAATTTTTGTGCTTTTAAGTCTTTATGGAACTAAGCCACATATTCAATCTGGTAACACTGCCTGTCAAGTGTCACTCGGTTTAATTATTATTTATAACATAAAACTGTTTACGATTAAATACCTTCTATTGACAGAGACATGAAATGTGTTATAGATAATAGATGAATCTACATTAGTTGCCGGTCAAATAGTACTATTTTACTATTTCGAAAAAAATCCCATTTTATAGGTTAAATAATGATTGAAAATCAACATTTTTTGACGTTTCATACATGCAATATGTGGCTTAATTCCATAAAGACTTAAGAGCACACAGATTTTTTTTGCACTTACGATATTATACGCTGGAGCAGGCGAAATGTAATTAGTACCTACATTCTGATTGAATAATAATATTTAACATTTTATTTTTTCCAAACAAACGTTACGGCAAAATCAATTTTTTTTCGTCTCGGCACACATTGATTTATTATTAATTGATTGTGTTTAATAGGTTGTATATCAATAATGATAACAATCTAATACAATTCAACAAATGCATACAATAAATATGTATATTTATAGAACAATAGGAGAGCGAGTCAAGGGCGATCCATTGCGTCCTCTGTTTACGGATATGATTATACTAATAAACGAAATGCATCACGTAAACATGTTTACTTGAACTGTAATTATATAAATTTACTTTTATAATGTCGGAAATCATTGAAAAAAGTATCGATTTGGCCGTATAAGGAGTCCCAGGAAACGCAACAAGCATTTTGTGTAAAATCAATATAATGATTATTTCCGCGCATTGAAAAATGAGACATACATAAAGTATCCACCTGTCCATCGATATAATTATGTATTAGTTGAGCGATAAGAAATTTTGTATGGTAACGCGTTTATTGACCCCAAAGGGAAAATTTGTTGGCTGTATGCCGGCTGTATTATGAAATCATATCCACACTTTGAATACAAATTTTTATTACATTCATCATCATCAACACAGCTGAATGATGAGCCAAGACTTGCTTCATGAGTGGCATTTAATAAAATATTAAAATCAATATTGAATGGTGAATGTATCTTGAGAAAATTTGAGGGTGCAAGAGGGTGGAAAACAAGGTTTTCAATCTCTCACAATTGAAGAGGACCACATGGCTTATATTTTTATTACACATATTGATTTATTATATGATATTTACATAATAATATTAATAAAATAAAATTACAATTACTGAAATTTGCATTAAACTTTATAGTTTGTCCCTTGAACATTATAATTGATGTATGATAAGGATATGTATATCATATAATGTTTTATATGATATACATATATGTTATAAGTAGTATTATAAAGGTAATCGTTGCAGAGCTCTAATACGTCAAAGCATTTCATTACACTTACTTGGACTTATTTCTGGTTATATGTTTGTACTAATTTACATATAAAGTGTGTACAGTTATCTACTTAAAATTAAATCCATATTTTCCTGATAGTCTATTTTTATTTGCTAGTTAATATTTCGGATACTTATTATTTACTGGCTTTAAAATGAGCAAATCTCACCTCTACTATATGTATAAGTAGTTTTATATAAAAAATAAATTGTCCCTTTATATAATTCTTATAATGAGTAGGTATAATTTGTTCCAGAACCTTAGTCTTTATATGAAACAAATTTATATATAAGTTGAAAACCCCATAATACTTTTGTATTTATGAATTGTTGAGGAATCTTGTTATTTATGAAGCTATAATAAATATTATATATTTTTAAATTATTGTTAAGGGTTGCGTTATGCGGAATATTAATCTATCAATATTTTTTGCACGCCTTGCGATTTACTCGTTCTAAGAAGTTCCACTTTTCCTATATTTGGGAAGTATAAATGCAAAAAATATAATTAAAATATCAACAAACAAGTGACTCAAACTATGAATAATTGCATGGTTTTAGTCACCTGTTTATTGTTTACTTTATTTATTTTTTCTATCAATAATAAGCCGCTGTCAATACATATTAATCCGAAATGAAAATGGATGTAGCTTAAAAGGCACTCGAATTGTGTATTTTTTATAATTAGGATGAAGAAATGTTAATATTTTTACAATACTTAAAAGCTTCTTAATGTTTACATTCCAAGCATAATAATTAATAATTTGTTCGTTGCCCTGTTTTGTTTTTTATAATAATATATTTTTTACTCTTACTCACATTTCTTATCGTGTTTCACGTATAATTTATAGTTGTGTAATTTATGATATCTATCTATATATTATTACCACATTTAAAATGTTATTTTTTTCTAAATAACGTCTTGCATTAATAATAATTTAACATCAACAAGTTCCATGTTTAACTCGCAATAAATTCATTTATTATAAAATAAATAACTTGTTAGGAGATTTCAATCCAACTAAGACTCTTTCAAGGATTTATTTTTTTAAATATGTATTAACATAATATTCAATAATTTAATTAAATATTGGGAATTTATGTACATATGTTGGCAATACAATAGTGACCTTTATATCGTGACCAGTAGATCGTCTCAAGGATATTTCCTTACTTCAATATTGAGGTCGAATATAAGACAAGTTGATTCTAACCATAATTATAGTAGTGATAGATTCTTAAAAAATGCACTTTAAAACTTCCACGATTTCCTACTGTTATCATTGTTATTTATGAATAATGAACATGTGGTATTTTTTTTATCAGCACACAATTATAAACAATGCTATGTTGTTTAAATGCAGATTAAATGGAAACATATTTGCACGATCTTGAGTTATGGCTAATATAAATAATAAAAAAATTATAAAATAAAATGTATAAATCTTGCATTAGAATTAATCTAAAATATGGGAACGATATTATCACATTGAAAAACATATTGTGGAAAAATATTCAATTCTAATCATCATCTTTCATATTTATTTTTTTAATTATGGGGTTGTATTTTGTATGGTTGGTTATAATCATATCTAGGAGGTGGAAATGCAAATACCGGTTTTAATTGTTAACCCAGTATTACACGTACAACCAAATTAATTAATTATTTAATTTAATATTTATTAAGAAATTTACATTTTTTTATATCGGATTAACAGCTTTAGTTATAGTAATGAATTTAAATAATTCGCCTCAAAAACCTATGTTCTATAAAATACAAATTTACATTGAATCTAGGCTCATCTAGATTTGGGATGTTAGATATTTTGTGCAAGTGAAAAAAATACAATAATAATAAAGGAATGTGTAAAAAAATCTATGATGTTATATAAATTCTGGAAGTATGTTCTATTAATAAAAAAATAGTCGACATAAAAGGTCACTTGTTATATATATATATTTATTATTGTGAATATGAGGTGTTTAAGATCTCAAATCCATTTTAATTTTAATTATTTCTCAAATCCATAATATATTTTTTTTAAATATTGGTTATAATATATTCTCTTAAACCAAAATTGTATTATTTGATTTTCAAAATATCGTAAAGTCTTTTAAGCATCCTTAAGCTGATGTTTTGAAATTATTAATAAAATGCACTTTTTAATATTTTTTTACTCGATTTGATTTTGAGCCCCTCATAAAATAGTTAAATTAGTCTATAGGCGTTTTTTCCTGGCATTGTGGAATAAATAAATCTTATTAAAACATTTTGTGCGAATTTAATCTGCATCCGCCCGCACAAATAAACCGAAAATTTGACCTCATTATTGACAAATTTTATTTGATTTCCCATCACGTATTTTTATATTTAAATTTAAATTATTTTTTTGATGTTTTAGAATGGTGAACAGCTTTTAAATTGCCACGACCAATGTAAAAATAAAGCTGTCCGCCAATATCTATTCTTGTCATAAACACACTGTCTGTCGTGTCTTAGATGCAAAAAATATTCCACTGGACTTTTAAAATGATTGAAATTAAAATAATCACTTGTAATCGAATTTGCGTTGCAATTATGTGAAATTTGAGAAAATTTTATCATCAATACTCTGTGACGTACATATGAGTTTTTTTTTGCGATATTATAATAATCAGAATTCATTATTCCACATGCATGTTTTCAATATTATTTTTATCACCAGTAAAACACACATAAAGACACAAATATTAGAAAATTTAAACATTTGAAAGCTTAAAAAAACAAATCGGAAATATAATCCTAGGGTCTCAAAATAGACACATTTTTATTTTAATCACTGAGAATATTTTAAGGGGAGGATATTTCAAAAATATTTATTATATTTGGGTCACATTTTAGTGGCAAACTATATTTATTTTCGATAATAAGAATAAGCTGCTGTCATTCCATATTGATCATGAATAAAAAAATTACCATAGGTTACACCATATCCAAAATGTGTTATTATATAAATAAATATATTAGGCTCGGTTTTTTCAAACACTGAGCTTTAATATTTTGCGATACCCTTAAATATTGTCAATGATTAATAAATACGTTTATTACATTTTAATGAACAAAAACAAACGATTAAATAAATTTAAAAAAATTAAACGGAGAATTTTTGTTTCATCACACAAGACGACATCGAGTATTTCATTTAAGGAAAGTGGTTTTTCCTTTGTGGAAAAGGTAGACGACTTAAATAAAAATATGTACAGCATTCTTTCAACAAAGAAACCATTAATGATAAAATGTTACAATCAATTTAAAATATTAATAAACACTTGTGAATGTAATCAAAGCAGACAATGTCAACATAATTATATCGAATATTGTGATAATGTGTAATCTATTTTATTGGTGAGACGAAACAAGTAAACATAATGCACAAGGAAACAATCTATTAATAAAATAAATAAGGAAAACAGACGTAAATTATGTTTTATAAATTATGTGATCTAAGATGATTGACTAATCAAAGATAAAATATTTGTTATTATATGCTCGATTTTATTTGAGCGGGATTCGAACCCATAATTACACTTATCCTCTGAACTATCATATAATATTTATACAACTGGACAAACAGTAATTGAGATCTAAAAATAAAAAAGTAGGTTTATGGCTTTGTTATGATCAATTGAAATAATCAAACAAGAATGCGTTACAATACAATTATCTAATATTTGTGGGAATTTTTATGTCAAACTTGAGACACGCATACAGGCGTACTCACCACAAACAGCTGTGATTGGTGATTTTAAAGTTTTTGAGTATGACCAATCAGAGTCGTTGCTAGTTTTATATTTGCTCTCCAAACAAATTTTATTAATTGTAACTCGATCTTCAAAACTGGACATTGCAACAAAAAAATTATTTTGTGGTAAATTGTATTATGTATATTATAAAATTAAATTATTATCCATGAACTTTGCCATCTTCCAGGATTTGACCACATAAACTACTGCTTAGATATTATATAATTATTAAATAATAAAGCAATATTATAATGGTCAATCCAAATTAAGTCCAAGCTCTATTCGTATACTACTAGCTTTAGCACGACTCACTAACACACTCTCATCACACTATTATAATGAATACAACCGTATAAACTAGTTTGGATAAAGTCTTTTTTTAGTTGATATTGGTTTATTTTTGAGTACAGTTTTTTTTCTTAATTTATGTACGTGTTTTCAATAAAAATCTATTCTCGTTCCAATGACATAATATAAAATTGCTCTTGAATGGGTCGTCTTTATTATTACACAATAGATTGATCAACCCAGTGATATTTTGGCAGACATACCGTAACCTTGACTCCTTGGCTAGGTAATGAAAATTATATTAAGTAAACTCATTTAAACTAGACTAATTAAGACCGGAATCTCTAATTGCCTATATGTTTTTATCTTGTGTAAAAAAATGGGTCAATTTTGTTTTAAATACGTAAATGTTATCTGTGTTGCAGGGAATTTTAAATTTAAAAAATTGAAGAGGAGCTTATATATGTATATAGAGAAGCCAATAATACTTTAAAATACGTCAAATCCATAGTAGGCATAGATGAAATGCAGCACCAAAGGTTTCGTGTATCAGCCGCTTGGGGCGCTGTTTCTACCACTCATGTATAACTGTCACTTTTCTACCATATGTTTAACTGTCACTTTTCGATCTTTATAATAAAATTACACGGTCTTTCACTTAATATGGTAAAGTGTAATAAAAAATAAAAATAAAAAATGATCATTGCGGATTTTTTTGTAAGAAAAAGCTTGTTTCTCTCGAGTGAATATGTATAGAGTTAAGAATATGTACTTGTATTAGTGACCGGGCATATTTGAATGTACGACGTAATATTGCATGGCGTTTCTATAGATAAAGATTGTAAGAAACAAACAGTAAGATTTACACCAAGGTGACAATTTACTTCATTTTTTGTGTATATATTTCTACTGTTCAATGCGAATTTTGAATAAACTTATATCGAAACAATGTGTGAAGTAAATGTATATAATTAGACATTATATATAAATATATATATTTTCTCACTATTAGCAAAAAACTTTATCTTTGTGAGTAAATTCTCTCATTTTTATTTATAAAAATACCTGTTTCATGAGTCAATATTCAGATATTTATACACATAATTTAGGTAGAGTCTTTTTTTGTGTGTATAAAAATCAGTATATCTATAACACATTAATATTGCAGAAGAATATTGCGTTTTTCAATTAAAAAAAATATATTTATGGAGTAAGCCATTTAAATGTGAAATTAATTTAAATTTTATTTATAAAAAAATAACCTTGCAGTTCATATTATATGTATTTAATCCTAAAAAGAAAAAAAAACCAAATAATGTACATATTTACGCCAACCGCTAGAGATTGCCAACATTGTGTGCACATTATCGTTATTTTGAAAGTTCCTGCCGATAATACGAAGCGTTTGATTTGTTAAATAATATTGTGTATTTATTTATTAATTGTAATTTAAAATATTTTGTCTAGATTTAGATGTACATATTTTTGTCGATATGAATACGTGTCCAGTTGCACGACTCACCCGACCTACGCTCGTTGTATATCGCTTGTTTGGAAATATGCACAATAAAAATAATATAATGTACGTTTATTTATACAATAAATAATAATATTATCAAAGGATTATTGTTATACGATCGATTTGATATATAATATTACAACCGCAGAGAATAATACGTGGTTGAAGTTGATATATGTATATAAAAAAAACACTTTCACTTTTTTATTGCGCATTTTAGAAATCGTAATATAATATTTGTATTGTCACAAGATTTGTATTCAGAGTTTGTACTGAGCTTAGAATAATAATTATTTAAAAGCATATTCATATCCAATGTGACATTGAGAACAGTTTATTATTTATAATTTTTAAACATGTGCCGTCATCGCGCATTGTTAGTTTTATTTATATAATATTATCAACGTTTAATACATTATAATTGCAATACTGACAGCTTTCCACTTGCGATAAACTCGTTTTGAAATTATGCCATAAAAGACGAAACAAGACCACCTTCGTCGTCGAAAGAGGTTTCAAAATATCCCACATTAATCAGGATGTAATAAATAGTATTACTTGTATTAATTTGGTGCTGTAATAGTACACTTTTATTGGACATTTCCTCTTTGCGGTCAAGTTGAATTATACGACCTTCGTCAAAACTAACTGAAATAATCAACACTTTAAGAATCTTGCCTCGTGAGATCAGGTTTTAAGCCTTTTAATGCATAAATTGCATAGTTTATAATTCAATACTTGTTCTACGACAAGAAAACTAGACTTAAAAATAAGATATTCCACAAAACCTTGAATATTGAATTGAATTAATGTTTCCGTTCAATTTTTCTTTCAGATCAAATCCCATCCATGGTTTCTTGGACGATTACGCTTTCCTCATTAAGGGATTGTTGGATTTGTACGAAGCATCCCTTAATAGAGAATGGCTCGAATGGGCTAACACATTACAAGAAAAGCAAGATGAACTTTTCTGGGACGATGGCAGAAATTGTTACTACACCACAGCTCTCGGAGACTCTTCGGTGTTGCTGAGACTTGTCGAAGGTGAGTTCTTTATAGATAAATTAAATTATCTTTGCATTGAACGTTAAAAAAAAACATACGCACACATTTCTTATTAAAGCACTAACGTCACCGCTTGTACAAAAAAAAATGATTACAACTTTTTGTGATAGTATGACATAAGGAAAAATACTGAGTTGTTTTGTTAAATTAGATTACAAGCCGAATATCTTCTTTATTGAGTGTGTGTATTTAAATTATCTACAAATATTCAAACTCAGATGTCCTAACATAAATCCAATATATAGAAAATATTATAAATCCCTTCTAAAATGCTTAAAAAATATTGCACAGTAAAAAAGTTATATTATATTTTTAAACATTTTTAGTTGATTTATATTGAATTTATGAAAAAGCTTCTACAAGCTTGCTGTAAGATGTCGCTAGTGGATATTATTATTTTATTTTTTTTTTATTAATTTCCATTTATTAAAAGATTCTTTTAAATGATTGTCAGGAAAATTATTCAATTAAATTATAGTGTACTCTTGGTTTTTTATGTTTGTAGAGCAAAAATTATATTAGGTAATATTGTTTTATTATTCAATTGGGTTTCTATAGGTTTTTTTCCGACTTAATATTTTTAAAAATGAATTAAAAATAATTATTTTAAACCATGCTATCGTTTATTAATGATCATTTTTGCTTAATTATATCTTCAATTTGTACATATGTACATCAAATAAACACATAAGCCTATTTGTATATATTAAGTTTTTTTTAAATTGAAATGTTTGAAATTTTTTAAATGTGCATTATATTGGCTATATTTACAAATTACTTTAATTATTTTGGAATTCAGTCGCTTCTTTTTCATACATTTAACTCAAAGATTACTCAACTCCAAAAAGAAGCAAGTTCACACTCAATTTTAAATTAAATCTAGTTATACATATTTGCCTATATGTACATTAATAATTATTTTCCCATACATTTTACTCAATTTTTCATCGATCTTCCAAACACCTTACACTTTGAGCACTCAATATATATTATAGTCATACAGTTAGAGTCTGGGAATACCTTAATATTGAAATTTGCTCTACAATAATGAGACATATTATCCGAATAGAATTTGTATTGTTTTCAGTCTGATAAAGGTTTATTATTGTGTATTAGATTGTCCATATATGTGTGTATGATATTGTTTGTGAGGTTTACAAACAACCATAAGTCTAAACCGCAAATATAGCCTTTGTGAAAGCATCGAATGGATATAATTCAATGATCATTGTATCCGATAACTGAACAATTGTTTCCCGCAAATATTTGAATTGATCGAAATATTAATTAGCAATACTAGTATCGTATTAAAAATTAATATATCAAACTGACGTGGTGTATTTTTGTAGGGACAGGGTGGATTAATACTTCCATCCCATAAAGTGAGACACAAGGGCTACTCTTTAGGGGGATGTAAAACAAATAAGGCTTTATCGTTAATTTTCTTCAATGCTGAATTCATTAATTTTGATTGTTCATCGTGTCAGTTTCGAGTGGACTTCCATTAACAAACCACTTTAATTCCTCAAAGACTCGAAAAAACGTTTTTTTTTAATATTATTTATTACCGTTCAGCTATTCATATGTGATTTTTTAAACATAATTATGAAACAATATTTATGATTTTCGTTCATTGAAATCTCTTATAAACTTACGTAATAGATACGATTGTCTCGATTCAAGCTTACTCTAATTTCCTGGGTTGTAAGATAAACACTCATGCCATTATTAATTGAATTATTACTCGGGGCGTACACATAAAAAAATTCTGTACGTAACAAAAAGATTGTCTTGAAAAAAAATTACAATTAGTAAAAAATATACTCACTTGATAATTTTAAGTACATTTTTATTTAGTGATTATTTTACGGTACGGTAATTCATTTTTGATTCAATTTTCTTTTTTATTAAACAATCGATTTTTTAGTAAAATTATTGAGTGTTAAAAAATTATACTATCCATTGTTAAATTTAAAAAACCAAGTCATCTTGCATAAATATGCTAAATACACTTATGACTTTCTTCAATAAAAATATATAATATAAGTAATACAACAAATAGATTTATTTTTTATTGTTATCATCTTGATTCAGATCACTGAAATAATTTTATTAAAAACTGTTTTTTATTATAAAATTACCTATTTACTATTAATTTCCAATTTTCTATAAATATAAGGGTGCATTTTTTTCCAATATTTTCTTAAGTACAGTGATTGATATTTTGCCCTACGATGAAACTTCTCAAAAAATAATAAATGGATTTTTATGACTATATTTATATTACCATCAAGATGGATTTTTCACAGTATTATTGTTTAAAGTGTATGTGTATGTTATAAAATTACCTATTTATATACTTTTAATTTCCAATTTTCTATATATATAAGGGTGCATTTTTTCCAATATTGTTTGTTGTATTTTTAATACATATGTACATATAATATAATTTGGTCGTTTACAAATAATACGTTAGGTTAGGTTAGATTTAATGATTTAGCCTTAAAATTTCCATTCCATTGAGTAATTATTTATTATTAAATTTTCCCCTGTCATTAAGGCGGATCTTGATTTTTATTATTATTAAAAATGTATCATCGCAAATACGAAAATGGAGTTATCAAAAGTTCGTATAAATTGTTTGAGGTTTAGTTTTGTACAGTGTCTCTATCGACAGCTTGCTCCTTTATTTCTTCATATTCTTCAGCAGCTGTTACTTTCCCAACAATTTACAGTAAACCTCAATCATATTTTTCATTCAATTAATAAATATTAGTATACGGCGAACCGTAAATCTAGTATTCGGGACATTCACAATGATCAGGTCAGGGTTTTCAAAGCTGTGCATGTGTTTCAATTGTCCGTGTCTTCATGTAATAATTGTGTGTATGCCTCGTTGAATCTGTAACAATTATCCCCGTACCTTTAGTTGACAACCCCTGCATCCACCCCTCGTAAAATACATACTACTACGGCATAAGACATCCCCTATATCACGGCGAAACGACTCGGATCATAAATCACGAACATCTTGTCGAATTTAACTACATTACCACTGGCAAATAGTACTATATTATTTTTATACAACGTGTATTTAATTGAACTTCATATATATTCTTTTTTGTAATTTGTAATTTTTCCAACTGACTAGTACTGCATTATCATCACGGCGGCTTGGGATCCCCCGTAATGCTGTAGTGGTACTGCAGTATGATGTAGTAATTATTATACCGTGACGCCTTCCCTATTGGCGGGAGTTCCTTTATAAGGGGTTGGCCAGGCCACCTTGGCCTTTACGGGAGAATATAGTAGAGATGGTTTCCCAGGCCACCACACAGCAATGAGTACTTAAGATCTAGTTTGCTAAGCTAGATCTACCAAGTGACTCCGGTGCCGTGAATCGAACCCGGGAGTCTTCACTCACGAATCCGTTACACTAACCACTGGGCCACAAGGCGACTCTTAATTATATGTATTTATATGTAAAATAAATAAATGAATATTAAAGATTTTCTTCTGTCTGTCGGTGATCTTTTGGTATTGTGGAAATTGTAATTTCCTGTTTAAATAACCAGACTGCAAAAAACCACTCGTTATTATCAGAGTGGATTAAATTAATTTATATTAATATATGTCCATTTTGTTTTTTTTATGCACAGCAACGTGTTAATTAATTGTCTTAACTATTACTAGTTACACAGGTAACCGTCTTAATAATCAGTATTTACCTTACAATACAGGAAATTAGAGTAAACCTGGATCAAGACGATCAATCAGGATTTTATTAATATTATTCCCAATCACCCAGTCGTAATAACCGATCAAATCAATTAATTTTTAGTATTACGCTGGTAATGACAACACGACCATAAAAAATAATTAATTTATTACGGGGCAACAAACTCCGCCAATCAAGTGAATAGTGTTGCCATACGATACTAACGAAGATTCTAAAACTATATTGGGTGGGAGAAAATTATAATGTAAATGCTTCCATATTCTTACATGCTTACAGCACAAGATATCAATATAACAAGTTAAATAGTTCTTAATGTACTGGGAATAAGGGTAGTATTCAATATAATAGTGTAACAAGAGTGTGTTAGTGAGTCGTGTGCGTACGAATAGATTATAGCTTGGTAGTATTGGTGTACAACGCATATGCATACGCACCGCACGCATACACTCATTTCATTATTAGATTGAATACGGCCCTAAGTATAATAATTGAAGACCTGGTTGGGATAGGGGCGGATAACAGGATACGCCCTTTTTCCGTATGACTTGTACATAAACTCAAAATTGAGCTGTATAACAAATTTAATAATATTCAATTTCAGTATACGCCCTTATTCCACCCAGCCACTGAATTAACTTACTGTAAGAATTATTTTAATACAATGAAAATAGAATAATAATGTTGTAATATTTTTAACCCTATTTAAAAAAAATACACAGGTGGACTGAAAGTGGTTTGTTATTATTACCAAATACGGTATATTGAAAATTAAGGGTAAAAATATTATTAAAATTATTTATAAAAAAATATTTTTTAACCCAAACTTCCCTTAAAATATTCTGAAACAACCCTGAAAAAAATAAATTACCAATCACATCATGCAGGATTCGAACCTGGTGGTTAAATAATAATGTTATTAAAATTATTGCATACACTAGACGCACTTTCTCCACATTCACCATTTCAAGATTTTTTCGCCAATCTTTTAATTAATTTTAAATAAAATCAAAATCATCAAAATAGTCGTTGGATAAAATCATTTTAACTACCTCATTTATGCTTGTACTCGATTCGAAATTCAGATTACCTACCATTTTACGAGTTAATTATTTCCCGAGACTTTATCGTCACCTTTTGAGATCTGAGTAATCGTTTCTTTATTGAAAAATAACTCTTTTGTGTTCAGGTCAACGAGGTTGTCGAGTATATGTATAATAATAAATCAATAGTTTGTATGTAGCAGGGATTGTCACCCTTTGATCTTAGCTATTTTTATATGATATACTTCAGGTATTATAAGGGTGCTTATTTCCCACCCTATGCATATAAACTGGCAATCAATTTTCATTATATAGGCACGATCAGTATGCATGGAATATTGTCAGTCCACTCAATGTAGCCTATCGCTATATAACAGTTAAAATCCATCAATTTATCTACAATATCTCTTGAACAAGTCAATTTGATTACTAATATTTGGCCGGATCGATCGTTGGTTTACTCATTTGTATAGAGATTAATTTATTTAATTATATAATGTGATAATGTGACCAATCATAGCCATTAACAGGTTGTTTCGTCTCTGGATATATAATATATTAATATGAGATCGTTTGCGGGTTTACTTATTGTTTCTGATGTTTGTAGAGAGATTAAATAACGTAATAATAATATAATATGATATTAAAGTATTGCAATGTGACCAATCATAACCATTTGCATTCTCTGTTTTGCCTCTGGATGGGGCAAAAGTCCCGCTACGTTGGTTATGTGACGTTTAAATCATTGTGTTTCTAATGCATAATTATACGCCACAAGAATATTTATCCATTATAAAATTGGGGCGCCTTCACAACAGAATTCTTAAAGCGAAACTGATCTAAACGTCACATAACCAAGATGGCGTGAAGTCACCAGTCACAATATTTTAAAGCTCAATAAAGAATAGCATCAAATATTTGATTACATATAAATAGCTATCACATTAATAGTGTAATTAGGAAATAGATAATCTGAAGTAGTAATTCTCAAAGTAAGGGGTGCTTCGATTTCTTGGGGGGTGTTGGAGACAATTGGGGCCGCTAATGTTTTTTTAAGTTCAAAAATATATGAATTCTATCAATATTTGGGAAGAAATTAGGATATTTTATGAAAATAGAAGGGGCTGTAATATATTTTGTTTTATTTTGTAAAGGGGATGGCGATTCAAAAATGTTTAGGAACTTGCTGTCGAGACTCAAAGGACAAATTTCCTTGGTTTATTAAAAGTAAATTCATTCAAATCGGGTAAAGTAATGGTTTCTTAAACATACGTCACCGTAAACGTACAGCGTAAAGACGGTAGTATAGTTAACTTTGCTACACTTATGATCGGTTTTTTGTTAGTTTACGGCTCGTTTTAGCCTCGGGCGAGGCACTGATTAACAAAAAACCGATCAAAAGTACAGCAAAGCAACTCTATTATCATCGACGACGTACGTACGCCTAGGAAACCCAATCTTAACGCTTTGGTGTGCGTCTACGTCGTCGTATGTACACCTAGGAAACCATTATTTAAAGGTCTTTAATATTTGTAAAATTTGCAGTTTTAACTTGAACAAGTTTTTTGTGCGTTGTTGCACATTCAACTTTAAGATGATTTAGTATCAGATGTGGATTGCTGTTAATTCGGGGGAATAAATTTTCATCAAAATCATAAACAAACACCGCCAGTTAATTTACACGGTATATATATATGTATTATTAGTACGCATTGTAATTTTCAGGTTTCAAGTTTTTAAGTCTGTTTTCTCCGCGGGTTTGTCTCCTTTGAATAATGTATTATATTTGAATGTCATATAGTTTTGCAATGGGGACTTTATTCTACTCGACTCGGAAGATTTTAATTGGACCACGGTGACATTTTCAAATAGGCTTTTTCGTGTAATTCTTTTGTATTTGCCAGACCCTCGAAAACTTTACTTTCGATTTTCACCCCCCGTTTTTCGTATACGACAACCTGATTAATATTAATTCGTCAATTATGTCATCGTAAAATCAGAATCGTTAATTGTGACTTTATATAGTCTGATTTATTGCGATAATAAGAGTCTTCTCTGTCAATAATGCTTTTCAGATATCGATTATCAAACAATGCGAAAGGTAATTGTAATAGATAAGCAATACAGGCCAATCCCTTATTTCTTTGAGGATAGTGTCTACTATTATATTTTTTAGGTTTTTAATATTTTCTCTTAAAATATACTACACATCCTGAGCTTACAATAAAAATAAAGGTAATATACAGGGTGGACTTGAACTAACTGAGAATATTTTTGGAGGTGGTAGGGTATCGCAATAATAAGTGAAAAAAAATATTAATATTTTTTTTATTATTATTAATACCACCGATATACATATTAGGAGTCCATACAACTGGATGTATAAATATTAATATGGCGAACCAAGTCGTCGATTCTTAGTAAGACAACTTGTGTTGCTTCTGTCAAACGCATCTGCTGGGGCTGTCATCTTGATGTTTAAACATCCAGTTGTATGGCTTGCCGGTGAGAAAACTAAATATATTTATAAAAAAATTCACCCCCTTAAATATTCTGAGTTAGTCTAAGTACACCCTGTATATTTCATATACTATAATAAATACATAAAACATTTCATATAAAACTCGTGAAAGCAGTAATTTCCTAACAAAATAATACCACCATCCTTTTATACGTAGTTATTACAAATAATATATTTTAATTTTAATATTATTTCAATGAATATGTAAATTTTCTTTCAACAAGCTTCAGGAAGTTTATTAGGCTTTTTAATTTAAAAAGGTGAAAAGATAATTGTTTTAATAAATATTTTTTGGTACCCAATTAAAATTATATATTCTATACACATTAAACTATTTTTATTACAGAATTATTGTATCTAAAGAATGTAATTTTGTATCTTTTGTCATATTATTCAAGTTTAAATTGGTCGGGTTGAATCGCAAGGATGATCCAATTATAAAGTTATTGTAAAATAGTCCTTAACCGCTACGCCACCTTAATTTATCATTATATCAGAATTCCCACTAAGAATCTCTTTAATATACAGGGTGATATTATAATAATCACTCAAATTATTCAATTAACAAGCTAGAACTCGATTTAAGGCGTATAGTTCCGTAACTACGAACTCCACTTTGACCTGTTTCTAGTAAAACAATTTTAATGATTGTTTTGCTATCGCAAACTTTATAATATTGTAAATTATTATATATGTATATTCAAATGCGATGTTTTATTCTTTCTTACATTAATATACTAAATAAATACATTTTTAAGACACGAAGATAAATTGCTATTTTGAATCAACGCGTAATTTTAAAACTCTTTTTATTTATCAAAGTCTTACTATAAAAAATATATGTCATAATAATCCAAGAGGATCTATAATATTATTTGTTTAATTAAAAAAAAAACTTGTTAATTTCTTGGTTATTGAATGAAAAGCCTCATTACTTGAACCTCAATTATAGTTACCCAAGCAGTCTTTCAGTAGATTAAAATACGTAAAACTATATTTAATTATAATTAGGAGGTCTATTGAAATGAGTTGTATGAAAAATATAAATTAATGGAGGAAGATAGTTAACCTGAATTCCGCAACAGACCGGGCCAACTCCAAAAAAGAGTAACTCATCATAGTATTATTGTTCTATCTTATCACAAGAAAACAAATTATTCTAACTACTACTTAATAATTAATTTCTGCTTTAATTAACTTATAGTCTAAAAATATAATTTAAACAGGTTTATAAATGATTAATAATGGTTTCAATCCTACGTCAAATGAAAAGGTAACTGTAATTTTAAAATAACTCAAAACGTGACTTATTATTTTTTGAAAACCTACTTATGAATTTATAGACAGTGTCGGAAAAACAGCAGATGTCATAAGAATCAAATTTTCCAAGAGAGTCTAAAAATATCATTTTCTTGATATAGAAATGTAAATTTCAGACATCTGCTGAGGATTTCAATTGACTCGTCCGACTTTGTTCTCGATAAATCCTTTCACAATGGTGTAAAATAATCTAACAAAAAAGATTTACATATTTTAATAATTTGTATTTACAGTAGAACACCTTCTGTTTGAGCAATATCAATATTAATATGAATTATGTGTAATTAAGTGTATCGTAGTTGCGGTACTTGTCAAAATATCGAACTCGAATTAACTTGTGTAATAAATTTGGGTCACATACCAATTTAAACCAACATGTACTATCACCGACAACGTGCAAATTAAATTTTTGGACATATTTTTTTTGACACACTACTCCAAATTAATTCTATTAAATGAAACAGTTGTGGTGAATTAATTTTGTGACAGCAATATGTAAATAATAGCAATTGAATAAAAATAATATTCTCTACCAGAAATACAACGGCACTGTGTTTGAATTCTGTCGTGTTAATAATCTACAGATTATTTTTAATGTTTGTAGAGCTTGTGTCAATTCTTTTAGGTCAAAGTTGATACGCTTTTTGATACTAAAAATAATAAATGTCTTGATTTTTATACTAGGTGAATTTTTAACAATTGAGAATATTTTAATAGTGTCGCAAAAATATTACTTATTAGTGGCAACCACATTTTTTCGGATAATGATAATAAAATACTGTCAGTCTATATATTAAATACGAAATAATAATTGCTGTAAATTAAACAATGTTCAAACTATGTATAATGTATAATTATCTTTTGATGCGTGAACATTTTTTATATATATATATTTTATCATTTGTCTAAAACCCTACCTTCCCTTAAAATATTATCTTAAATTCTAAAAAAACAAAATTATTAAAACTCTACTGAAGCTAGCCTTTTTAGAGAATAATTTTTGTTATGTTGAGATTATAATTGTAGCTTAAGAGTGTGGTTTAATTTTCCGCGAATGTCTCTGATTTTTATTATACAATTTCTTTATTAAATATAATTTGCGTACAATGTTTTGATACATTATGATTAGATGTTACAATATTAAGTTTATAGACTTAGTCTTTTACTTATTTTAATACGGAGTATAATCAATTGATATTTAAAATAATTAATATGTCATAACATAATTTATGGGAAAAAAATACAAAAACCCACTTGTAAAATGTCTCTGATTGGTCGCCAGGTGAAGCTCAACAAATATAAGAATGTATCTGTAGATAAACATGTTTTTCATACTAAGAAACCAATCACATATGATTTTTTTAAATTAAAAACTATACAAGTACATAATTTGAAATTGAGAATACTCGAGGTTTTACGGGAAACTTAGTTTAATTAATAAGCAAATGTAGATTCCCATCTGATAAATAGTAATTGTAGGCTTGGAAATAATACATCGTGTGTTAGTTAAGCTAGATTTAAAGTAAACCAACGACCCTTGTCTCAGCAATCGGCCTCGTTTTATTAACTTTGAGTGGAAACCACCGATGTAGATTATCTTTTTATTACTTGAACTATGCGTGACAATAATTTAATTCGTGAAACGTTTAATTTACAACAATGTTTAATTCCCCGAGACAATAGTGTCGAGATAAGGGAAGGTAGTTAATTAAGTGGAAGGGCAGCGATTTGTTAACCGTTTAAATAGTTGTAGATATTATGGTTGTTCGGTAAATCTCTCACGTCTTCGCACATGTCCGTCCATTTTGCGCCCCATATATTTTCCGCTAATGACGTGGAGCCCCGGGGCCCCACGACTACCACTATACATACATAACTCGCCGCGTCCCCTTTGTTATCCTGCTAAACGAGCCCACACTTTGAGGCTATGCCTTTGTCTAATTGACGCCAGATAAATAAAGGCATTTACTCCACCAGGAATATGTCCAATTCCGGATCCACTAAAGGCTTTTCCGATACATTTTCATATAATTCACTATGGAGTTTTTATGGAGAGATTAGTCAAACTATCGAGCCTGATTTATTGTCTAATCAAACTGAATATTTCACCTTAAATTTTCCTATTTATTTATTTTACGCCCCGAGAAGCTTTTTTAGAGAGGGTTTTTTTCACAACTCTTTTATATTAAATTATTAAGCATTTAACTCTTGAGTATACCGATATTTTTATAATGTGTCTTTGATTTTTTTAAATTATTATTATTAAGAGAAAACAGCCGTCTGGAATACCTGGAGCTTTTTGAGAGGGTTTTTTAGACACAACAACGTGTTAATTGTCTGTCGGTGATCTTAACTATTACTAGTTACACAGGTCACCGACTTAATAATCAGATTAAACCTGGATCAAGACGATCGATCGGTATTTTATTAATATATTCCCGATCTCCCAGACGTAATAACCGATCAAATCAATTTAAAAATTCTTGACTTGAGTGGGATTTGAACCCATGACCACAGTATTTATAGCCACGCTTCTTATCCCCTGAGCTATTACGCTGATATTATTGCAAATTATTTCTGTGCAAACATATAGATTTGGCTTTCATTATTAATATGCTTTTATTATAATAAAGGTATGACAATAATATATGTATATTTATAAAAAAGTCTTCATGAGTTCAAATACTGCTAAAGTTTAATCGATTAATACGACTGCGAGATTGGGAATAATTCCTCTTGAACCAGGTTTACTCTGATTCCCTGTATTGTAAGGTAAATACTAATTATTAAGTCGGTGACCTATGTAACTTCTAATAGTTAAGATCACCAACATATAATGAATTAATACGTTTTTGTTTCTAAAAAATCATAATTTGTAAAATCCTTCTCAAAAGCCTCTCGGGGCATATATAAATAAAAAATATATTTGGATTGCAATTAGTGAAGATAATTAAGGGTAAAACTGCATATTTAAATCTTATTTTTGTGGTCTCTTTAATTATAACAAGGAATCAGAGTAAACCAGTATAAAAACGGGATTAAAATGTATTTTTTATGATTCCTTGTATTAGAATTTTTTTTAAGATTAAATAATTTTTGAATACGATTGTTTAATTTTTGGAATTCCTAATAATTTATAAATATAATACAGGTTACAAAAAAAGTATCTAAAAATCTAAAAAAAATGGGTTAATCTCCCACCGATATAATAGTTATAAGACTTGTTAATACAAAATCATTTCTTTCATCGTCGATTTTTCCATAAAAAAATTATATAACCGATTTTCTGATTGTGAAATTTTGTGGCGTATTGATGATTTCTGATAAAATCACCAGAATCTTTGTTTATATTATTTGTAAAGGTCTAAAATGTTGGTAATGATAATTATCTATTTAATTTTATAAATATCTAAATAATTCACTGCAAATAAGGAAAAGTCATCTCGAAACAAGCCCACACTGAAATTGTGGATACGGGGTTAATTATTTGAAGAGAACTGCCCCATCGACGGTATTGTGTTATTGATTTTTACTGAGGGTAAATTTAATCTTAAGGTTATTGGCAAAAATGCTTTCTGTGGTAAAGTTAACGAGGCCAAATTGGAAAGGTTTACCACTTCTTATTCTGTCTTTTTTCTCAAACCACTAATGAGGAATATGTATTACAGTACATTTTGTGTGCTTTATATTGATACTGCCAATTAAGACAGTTTAATATTATACAGGTGGGCTTTAAATCAGTGAGAATATTTTAACATTAAAATGCCATTACTTTAAGTATAGGTGCACTGTATATTTATTATATTTTTTTTTCACAAATAAAAAAAACAATCCCTTGAAATATTCTCACTGATGAATTGTCCATCCTTTATAATTGCTGGTTATTAATATTATATTAAGAAGACGCAAAAGTTTTTAAGGTTCTCTCGGTGTTCAATTAATAATTCAAGTGCTCTTAAAATATTGTAGACTTAATTCCGAAACACTGTTGTATTTATTATAAAATTACATAATAATTGGAAATTTTATGAGTGTTATAAAACACATTTTATAATGCAGTAAAATATCAATTCCTGTAAAAAAATTAACGGCGGTTTTGAAATTAACAATTTAATCTCCCTTATCTATAAATATACGTATGTTAAAAGCTATTGATCGTACAAATGTAAATATTATTATAGGCCATAAATTCTAATCCAACCCTCGGTCGATACCCAATCACCTGAAAAATCTACACCCTTTCATTGGAACTAAATTCACATGTTGAAATGGTGAAAATCCCCATTGCATTGGTGTTAAGTTCCACTGGGAACAGTTTACTTTGTACAGGAAAACAGACGGATTGAGGATATTAAAGGCTTTAAGTTTACCGATTGTGCCTGAAATAATGTTATATAATTTTAAATTAAATATCAGATTTATTGCTAGAAAATTATAATTCTTAAATTATTGATTATTTCCAATATTTAGTAAGCCGAAACATAAATGTTGCCTCGTTGATCATATTTGCTTATAATTAGGTCATTTCCGAAACAACCCCGGTTACCCTCATACTCTGCTTTTAATATATGGTAATTGATCAAGGAATAAGGCACGTGGCTTCAAATATCACATAATGGGTTTGATTACTGGAAGAATAAAAATATATATATATATTTTTAATGAGAAGTAAATTTTTAAAGTCAATAATTGATGAGTTCAAGGTGGACTGTTTTTTTTGGACTGGAAATATGTTTTATTAATAAAGGAAAAGCTCGATTCCAAAAGCACGTTTTAAAAAATATATTTTTTAAAATACACATTATCAGTTAAATCAGATTAAATTATTATCAGTTAGTTCAAGTCCACCCTGTATTTAAATTATCGCCTTATATTAATCTTAATTATAAAAGTATTTGAGAGGAAACCAGTCGACGCAGGTTCAAGTCCTTCACCAAGTGATTACTAATTTTTCTAGTATATAAGCTGAATTTCAGACTTTTAAGATGTCTGTTATCGGTTATCCATGTAACTGTAAGAGTTAAACAGATTATCAAGTAAAAAAAATACAACATTATACGAATTTTTGAATTATTTCACAACTTTGAATTAAAGTATTTTTTATACATATCGTATATTATATTTAATATACACTTGCAACTAAACCTCACCAAATTTTTCGTCGTCAGCTTTACCTTTGTTGCGGGTATTTTTACGATCCTTGATTTAACTAATTTTCGTGCGGGACTTCACAATGTTTTTTTTTCAGTAGTAGTGAAAATATGCATTCAGTTCGTTCTAATGGCTTTCGCGACCGGCTGAAAGAAAGTTTCCGGTCTGTTTCAGGAGCCTTCATTACGTTTCCTGAAATTGCATCTCGATAAAAATACTTCCCACTACACATTTTAAAATACCAAAACGCTCTGGAGTTGGAATGTATTATACAAAACGGTGCATATACTTTCCCCCTTATATAAAGTTAGATATACTTGGTTTAACATAGTTTATTTATTATACGATGTATAATCCATCATTCATTATTTATGTTCTGTGCAACGGTCATACATACTGTAATAAATTACATCCTTACTTTCTATCTTATCCACAACACCAATATGTGACCAAGACAACTCTTTTTCCTGTCTACACAGTGAAATATTAAAGCGCCAGACAGAAAAGTCTTACAAAACTTAAGACAGAAATATTATTATAAATAAATAATGCTTCGTATCTAGCTTTGCAATTCTTTTATCTAAAAATTTATAAGATACTCATTCATGAATCTGAGATTGAAAGCAAACCGATTGTAACTTAATATTGTGTGCAATACTAAACATTTGTACACTTTTTGATCGAACCAATGAATTAGGTTCATTTATTAAAATGTGTTATGCAACAATCGGTAGCAAGTAATTTTTTCAAACCATTCTTACCTGTCTTTATAATGCGGAATAAAGATTCCAATCCTGCTCTAATTAAAGAAAAATAAAATATTAATGATGCCATTTAAATTTAGGAAACTAATTCTTATTTCTAATAAATATGGAATAAAAGGAAGTACTATTGTATAAAATATACGTTTTTCGCCATAGGGTGACCTAAATTGTGATATTATTGAATTATAAAAAAAAATTGCTAAAAAGAAATATTTTTACGATATCGTACCTCTTAGACATTCTCGCTGATTAAATTTTATTCATCCTATTTTGGTATGCTTATTTGAATTGTGCATATTGCATTATTTTAATATTTTTAGGTGGTTTTAAAATTTATATTTAAAATAAATTATTGATTTTACTTGTTGTTGAATTTGAACCATTGAAGATAATTAATAATTTCAAATACAAAATCTGTATAATATTCTTATCGATCGATTATTTTTATTTATACAGCGTAGAAACCTAACCTAACCTAACGATGATATCCAAACGATAGATAATTTTGAGATTATTTAAAAAAAAAATTTTTACAAAATAGAGCCGTATCCCGCTATCCGCCCTTATTCCACCCAACCCCTCTATTAGTTCTGATTATTATATTTACGTGATAGAGTTTATGATATGTAACTAGAATAATTTTAATTTAAAATTTCATGTCCTGCTTGGTTTTTTAATTGGACGATAATAAGTTGTTTATTTTTTTCATTTAAAAAATGTTTGAATTGTCAAAGTGAATTATAAATAAAATAATTTAATATAGTTTTCATATGATGACAACACTCATCACAATATTTAAAAAGCGAGTTTCCCGATAAATACTGTTTTTTGAGAATTGTCATTTATTATGCTTTATTAATTAACTGCACTATTAAATTTGAACAAAAATATATTATTATCATTAAAATACCCGTTTCGAGATTTTGGATATGTATTAATTGTAATAAAATATTATTGTTCCATCTGGTAACACTGATGGTCGAGGGTGTGTATGTTGTATCCGTACAGACATACAACATACACACACGTCCAACAATTATTATATGTAATTGATTAATAAAAAGACCATGTGGTATATTATACAAACATGTGTTATTCAATATCGAGTACCCTTTTCTGTGATATAAATGATATTGAAATGAATTTTTGATAATATTTTCAGAGACGGACGGTGCGGAGCCTTCAGGAAATAGTGTTTCAGCCCATAATTTACTTCGTCTCGGAGCTCACGGTGGAGGCGAGACTAAGAAGGCGAGGGCTGAAAAAGTTTTGACAGCTTTCTCACACCACTTGACCTCTGCTCCTAATGTGTTGCCTGATATGCTTTCAGCCATGATGGCTCACAATGATTGCCCCACTCAGGTATTTATCAACACAATATACAAATCATCTTTAATGACCAATGGATGTAAATACATTTGCGGTCTGCTTTTCAGGTAGTCACCTCATTTTATACTTAACTATAAACACAATTATTTTATAAAAAATATGCTATATTGTTACATAGTTATTAACAAAATATGTATTTTGTCAATATTTAGAGCCTCCTTGTGGCCCAGTGGTTAGTATAACGGATGAGTGAGTGAAGACTCCCGGGTTCGATTCACGGCACCGGAGTCACTTGGTAGATCTGGCTTAGCAAACTAGATCTTAAGTACTCATTGCTGTGTGGTGGCCTGGGAAACCATCTCTACTATATTCTCCCGTAAAGGCCAAGGTGGCCTGGCCAACCCCTTATAAAGGGACTCCCGTCAATAGAGAAGGCGTAACGGTATTTGTCAATATTTCCACAATTTTTTGGGTTTGCCCCATGGGTTTTGTATTAGTTAAAAATAAAATAGAGATATTATGGCACATTCAGCCTTGGCCAAGTATCCGACACTCTCTAAAATGCTGATATCTTTTAAACGCGAAGTTTAAGGATGATATAAAAAATGGCTTATTTAATTAGTTGATTGTTAAAAAAGAATATTTGGTTGGGTTTCCATTTGATTTATTTTAACTATCGACTTTTTTCTGGATTGACTCGATTCAGTTTTTACAGCCACTCGGAGTAATTTTGGCCCATTTTCATAATTTTTTTTTTCAATTGGAAACAGGAAATGAGAGAGAGAGTAAACCAGAATAGAAACGGACAATTTGGATGTAATTAATGTATAATATTTATGATTTTTTTAGTCGCGTTTAAAACAGAATTTGAACCTACGATCACAATGTTTATAATCGCAAAGTATGAAAAAAACATTCTTAATTTCTAGTGGAACAAGTTTTAAAATTGACAGCATATTTTTTATATTTAAGTCTAAAAAAATTGAAAATCTGAGAACCGATTTCAATTTATTTTGTGGTTTATAACTATTATAATGTTTGCTTTTCGGTGGCAGACTTAGGGGACGAAATTCATATTAACCCGGTATTACACGTACATACCATATTAATTAATAGTTTATTTGGTTTGTACGTGTACGTGGCGTTTTATTTTTATAGTAGGTAATATTTTTACAAATCGTTAATATCAGATGCCGATTGTACAATGCACAATTGCAAGGATCCAAGTATAAAGAGGCTGTGGTCTTTCGTCCGTGACCTGCGACATATTCAGACCTTATATTCTTTGTTTTTTCATGTTCTATTCATACAACAATAGTCTTATTACCATTACAGTATATTACGATATCTAATATACTGTAATGGTGCAAACTGAAACCTGAAACCGATGTTCCGGTGTACTGTAAATTGACTTACATACACAATAGAGACGAACACCGATCAACGAAACTCTTGATTGATCGAATGGTAGGAAAACAAAGCGGAGATGTGATTTGCTTTGTGTTTTGAATGAAAATGGGCTTTCATATTGAAATGGTCTATCAACACTCTAAACAAAGTCGGCTTGTTTGCTTTTAGCACAGGCTTACAATTTCGTTTATTTCGACGCTACTTCATATAAAGACAAATAATATGTATAATAGATCGATATTTTTTTTTGATGTATCCCCATAATATTAATTAACCTCAATGTGTCCATTTCAATAAAACAAAAAATAGTAAGACTAATTAATTTATACATCATTTTTACAGACGAGTTATATTTTTTGTTGTGGAATAAGGGTAGATAATGGAATATGCCCTTTTCCGTAAATTGACTCAAAATTATCTAATAATCTGTGTAAAAATGATACAGCCCTAAGTTTTATAATTGAGAAACTGGCTGAGATAGGGGCCTATAACGGGATACGCCCCTTTTCCGTAAAATGACTTGTAAATAAACTCAAAATAACAAATTTCATAATAGTATATTGATGATAGAATGTTTTGCTCAGTACATGCCCTTATTCTATCCATTTCAATTAGAAATCAAATAGGAATGTTGAAGATAAACTACCTAAACGAAAATTAAGCGCTCGTAATATTTTTTATTAAAACGTGCACTAGGGTGTAAATTATTATTAAAAATATTTTTTTATTAATATGCATCTTTATATTTGTCTATTAATTAAAAATAAATGCTAAATAAAGGTATTTATTCATTTAAACCAAAAATAGTAATTAGAGTCATGATTTTTAGACTCAATCAATTATTTTGGTTCATACTTAAAATTAGGTATGGTTATAAAATAATTCGAAATTTTTCCATTAAAAATAATTGTAAAAAATCTCTATAGAGTCTAGACTAACAAATCTTACTTAGCAGATAATATAATTATGCAACCTTTTTTTGACATTCAAATAATAAAAAAACTGTATAGAATAAATTCGTTATTTAAAAAAAAGTGTGATATTATTCTTGAATACTAAACTACTTTTCAGGTCATACCCTGGGTTAGTGATGTTCTTTTTACAGCTTTTGCTGAAAAGGCAGATAGCAGTGGTAGTTAAACATTATCACCATCCTGTCCTTCTCACTTCTTATATTCACAGCCACTATTGAATAAAATGACTTTTTGTTACTGATACTACGACAATTATTACATATTTCAGTTTAAAAGTGAACCTAAATTGTTTCCTCCGAATAACATGTATTTGGAATCACCAAATGGTGGACAAATTACGATATTTTTAATATCGAATATTACAACATAGGTTTGTAAATAAACTAGATTTGGGAGCTTTTCATCTTGAACGCCTCTAAATTTATTTTTCGTCTTCACAAGACATGCTTTGTGTAGGCAAAATTTGAATCTCAGACAACGTCTAATAATTGCCAATTTTATTCGTTTCTACAAAAAGGTCATGTTTTTTCACATAACCCTTTGAATATATTATTGAAGGAGCTCCATAATTTCAATATAAAACTAAAAAAAAATATTTTATGACGGGATAACGATATAAAACCAGAATCGTGTAGCTCTATTTCTTTTCCACACCAACAATTATTATGGGTATTAAGCGTCCGTGCATGTACAACCACTACAATCGCAAGCTTTTTATTAGCTGTTGAAGACGCCTACTTCTAAAAATACGTTATTAAATGAATATGTTTAATACAATGAAGTATGCTGTACATGTAGAGCTTTGTTGACTTTCACAGTGGCTTTGTTTCGGCTCCATTGTGGTTGTAGTAAAATTCAGTACATACACAAAAGGGAATGTACAGAAAAAATATACAGTGTCCCTTAAAAAGCAGTGTATTTTTATTATCCTATATTGGTATACACCTTCTATCCTTCACTTCTACATTCGATCCTTCACACAGAATCAAACCAATTTCATACATATTGTGACCGGTCCATTCAATGGAGGACCAAATGATAAACGTAAATTTTTATCACGAACTCGATGACTCAATAAAAAAATCGTATATAGAATTCTAGGGCGTTTTCCTGTGTGACAGATTCGTACAATTTTAATTGGATTGTCGATATTTATTAAAAAGCATAGTCTTCCATAATATAAAAAGCTAAGGGTGCATATTATATTGCCGAGAATGTGGGAAAATAATTATTAATGTATATGAGAACAACTTTTATAATTGACGGAGTGACGGGCTTACTTAAGACTCTTTGGATTTGATTAATTTTTAAACGAATTATATGAAAACCACTCGAGTATTTAATATTTAATAGAGTAATTCGTAATATTTTTATTAATAAAATACAGCAAATAAATCATGAAAAAAATTAATGAAAATTAAAAAATATTTATACCACCGATAAATTAATCTTTTTTAAAGATTTAAGTAGTATTAAAATTTGGCTAGATATTTCTTGAGCAGAGCCACTCTATCGGTGACCTTGTGTAGTTGTTATAAGTTATACAAAATCAGCCAGCTAGTTCTTCGAAAATTCTAATACAATATGTATCTATTTATTTTATATTATCTGCATATAAACGCCAGTAAAAGCTTTTTTACAGACAAGACAAAAATAAAAATAATTTAAAAAAAGGTTCATAACAAATATGGATAGTATAAAAAATAAATTCTAGTATTTTATAAAAATGTGTGTATAAAATGTATATAAAATAAAATAAAGTAAGGTGTAGAAAGCAATAATTTATATGTTACTATATAAGGTCGCTCCTAAACAAGCCATGTTGGTGGCAGAATTGGTGGAAAAGAGACGAACCAGGTGCAACTAACAGATAAAAATGTAGAGGATATAAAACTGTCCTTTTATTATTTGCCAAAATTTTTTTGACACAATTGTACTGTGTTCAATGGAATTAAAATTCTGAATAATATTGCGATAAAAGTCATACACAAATCATAAAATATAAAAGTGGTGTTGTATGTTATTTTATTGTTATATTTGTTCGTAATGTAAATCCTTTGAAATGGATACGAAGGTTTGCAATGTCATAAAAATTTGCAATTGAATATTTGTTTGCTCCCAATAAGACGTTTACAGCGATAAAAGCCTCCGATCAAACCGATCTCCTTTCACCGATGGATAAATAAAGAATTTGTTATGTGAGGAATAAAGTCAACCATTTTCTGTATTGAATTTCACAAAAAAAATCACGAATCTATTGGCCTTTGGATATCTTAACATAGTCTACGCAATCCCTTAAATTGTATGAAAAATATTCACTTTTTTATAATTTAATATCGATCTTTTATGACTTCATACATTGGGATACGATCGTCACTACTACATGCGTATATTATACATATACTTCACACATAAGCGGGCTGTGGCCACCCGCAACACTGTATTCTCTAAAATCCGAAATAATCATGTAAATTGTTTACATAGTGACATATTATTTGTCGTTGAATATATCAAGCAACTTTTAATGACGCGCTTTGCAATATTAAGTGAAAAACGGTTTAATATTATTGGAAAGATCGGCAAGTGACAGATAAACAGTACGAGCGGTAAAATAAGTCATACGAAACCTTTGGTGACAAATTCATTTTTATTCCCCATGCTTTTGACGTCTTTTAACGTATTATTGATACCTCTATATATATGTTTAAGTCACTCACACAAATTTAGAACTTTACTCTACAGACAAGTCAATCAATAGAATTATTTATATTTACTTTTAAATATAATACATATTTACACTAATAATTGCTTCATGTTTAGTTAGTTATCTTGATCTTAGTTTATCTACATTCATAAAAAGTAGACTATCAACGGTCGGATCATATTTTTACAACCTTATTTTCAATTAGCAGAAGGCAATGAAAAATTTCTGTATTTAATATATTCTCATAAGTTAAAAATGTTTTTTTTTTTAAATAAGAATGTAGTATGTTGTAAAGTGTCACCGTTTTATTATCGGTGTAGAGTGTGTAGACAATTCATTTAGTTTGAAAATGTCTCGCTTACAACGCAGGCTTTATTGGCTGCTACGCCGTAGTCTAGTAGGTACTACGCTCGTAGACTCAACATAAAAATGTATTATAAAGTGTACGTTCTTCTGTTTATTAAATACTTGATTCTGTATAAAAATATCATTGTTGTGTCGGCGTGACATTTTGTGTGATAAAAGAGTTAGCAATTAAATAAATCGGGTCACCCATTAAAAGTACCACGAAGTCTTCAGTCAGGTGTTAACAATCAACATTATTAACAGCCTCGGGCGAATTGTTCACACTTCTACAGCCCTTTTCATTATAATTCGAAATCCAAACATTGTGATTCATTTATTCTTCAACAAAAATTCGCAACGGGTATTTTTATGTTTCCATATTTGATATGGAAGTATGGTTATAAAATATCGGATGAAGTAGTGAACGAATGTAATTTTCACTGCCGGAATATTTTATGAACAAAGTCTGTTGGATTCAGTATTCGTGATTCGACTACCGGGTTCAAAAATAAAATCGAATGTAGTATCAAAATAATACTGAATACCTAGTATTTTTACTGAAGACCTGTGTTAATTTTAAATTGGTTATTTTAGTATTATTAAGATATTAAATAATGTCTTAAAAGCTGCGTTATTAATCGGCGGAATAATTGCCCAAACTTAGTAACGACAACCTTGCTCCGAAAAGTTGTTATTGTTGAATTTAAAATTTGATAAAGCATATTTATAGCAAGGCAGAATATTACTTCCATGAGAATTTCATAACGAGTTGTACCTACTTTGGATAAAATTCGTTAAAAGTTCGCACATGCATTAAATTATTAAATCTTCTTCCTAATATTTCATTTATTACTACACGGCCCCATTCACACCACTCTGGATTTACGATTTCATTTTGTTAATGTGAAAAACGCACAGATTATCCAACAAACTATCTAACGACTACTAAAATGCACGGTAATAAAATGTGTCCCGGATATTTGTTTCTGGGATATAACATTATCTCCCACTGTGACATTTCATGTTCACTAAAGCCTCTTTTGGTGAAGGAAATCCTAAAAGTCTTCCATCCTAAGAATCCTAATCTTGTTCTACTCTCCGTATTGATTTACGCCGTGAAAAAATATTACATATGTAACTATAATACATACCAATTTTTTAAATAATATTTTGAAATTATTGGTGAACCTAACAAAGTTAAATAAACTTACCTCCAATAATATTTTTATTAAACCTAAGCCTCTTTATTTTTACATAGAAAACGCATACATTCTGATTAATTTAATTTATATATAATATTTAAAAAATCTAGGTGTAGAGATACTCGGAAACAAAGATTAAATACAATTAAAAATTAGCCTCTACAAAAAAAAGATACTCTGTTAGAACAATAGAAGGCACAGATTAAACTGTCATCGTTGAAAAATAAAGAAACGTAATATTTAAAATAGTAAATTCACCATTCAAACACTCTCAAAAATTTAAAAATATATTCAATGTGTTGGATTTTTTTACAGTAAAATAAACTCATTTAAAGTAAACTCATCTAAAGTAAACTCAAATAAACTCATTTAATTATTCTTCATACCAAACTTTGAAATTGGGTTTATTGATATAAAAATCCAGTAATAACGTTTATGTATATAAATAAATAATAACTGAATTTTAAGAATCTGTTAATTGTATTTTTATATATAATTATATATATTTTTTATATGTTCGGATCGTTTATAAACACCTGTTGTATTAAAAATATTAATATACTTTTATTATACAATTTCTTTATTCAATATAATTTGCGTACAATGTTTTGATACATTATGATTGGTTGTTACAATGTTAAGTTTATAGACTTAGTCTTTTACTTATTTTAATACGGAGTATAATTAGTTGATATTTAAAATAACTAATAAGTCATAACATAATTTATGGGAAAAAATACAAAAACCCACTTGTAGAACTACTAAAATATATATAAATATTATACATAATAAATAATAAAAAAATAAATCATAAATAAACTTAGAATTACAAAAACATATACTTAATACTATATGAATAAAACAAAAATATTGTGAAACACGAATATAGTAAAATCAATAATGACAGACAAAATCAGATGTGTTTGTGAAAAAGATATGTTAAAGAATTTTTAAGGAATGTCTCTCAACATTTCAGTGGTAATTTAAAATTTCGCTTATTTGAAACATATTTGTTTTTGTTAACATTTTGTATTAAAGAGTTAGTGGAGAAGTTAACCATTTTGTTATAGTGTTTATTGCTTAAGTCAGTGATAAACTCCTCTACTGTTTTCATTTTGATACTCTCATGAATTTCTCTAAGGTACGTTCCAGGACCCAAGTTTAATATCATTTTAAGGCACTTGTTTTGGATTATTTGGAGCTTTTGTATATGAGTTTGAGCCACGGTAGCCCAAGCAGCACATCCATATGAGATAAGGGGCCTAATGGTAGACTTATATATGAGAATCTTATTTTTTATGGATAATTTACTATTTCTATTGATTAAAGGATATAGGGTATTGATGGCTATGTCAGTTTTGTTAGTAATGTATTTAATATGTTTGGCCCAGTTGAGTTTCGAGTCCAGGATGGTACCTAAATACTTAACTTCAGATTGCCAAGGGATGGATATATTATTAATTGTTAGTTCAGGAATATGATTTCGTCTCTTGTTAGTAAAAAGGATAGCTTCCGTTTTACTCTCGTTAAGTTTGAGCTTCCATCTAGAGTAATATTAATATACAAAATAATTTTTAATGTACAAATATTGTTCTCCGAGTATTTTTATATCAAAAATCTGTGTTTATTTATGTAACAGTATTTGTAATATTGTCGATAGTGTACTGTCTTACACAGGTGTCTAAGACCAAGACCGACATTATTTATCGTTGTTAGAGTCACAATTTATATATTGTCTTGATGGGTTACACTGTAGACAAGTTTGGTTATTCCTCATCCTACTAAAATACCCTGAAATTGGGAATTTGTCCCATTTTTTACACCGTACTCAACTCCAGTAGCTCTTGAATTATATTCGCCGTTGGATTGATAGGCATTCCAATTTAAAGTTTCATCAAACATTTGTTTTTGAATGAATAATAATACAAAATGTTTTTTTCAGAAGCATGTAAATTAGTTATTATTGAAAAAGAGTAAAATATATCTTCAAACATTGTAATTTTTATTTTATTTTATTACAATTACGGCATTAACTTAAATATAAGCAACATGATAATTGCTTTTAATGGTGTAAATAAATATTCTGTCTCTATTTCTTTTTGTTCTTATGTCGTATATTTATCCATTATAAAATCCATAAAACATAATTCTTAGCGAAATTGATCTAAACATCACATAATCAAGATGGCGTGCAATCAAAATTATAGCGAGAATTTTACCCCACCCTTTATTAAAAAAATAAAAAAAACAACAATCTGAGAAACTAACATAAATGATCAAATATGAGGGTAGGTAACAGTTAAATAAAATGTAAAAAGTAGATATTTTTCTACGATATTCGAATTGAAATTTATATGAAAAGGAGGAGGTTATACGAAATTTTTTATTAAAAACCCAAATAATTGATTAAGGTTCTAAAAATGCAAAATTGACAATACCCACAATGCAATTAAATATTATCGTGTTTGCAATTTGCCTTTTGGCAATAATTGCTGAACTGTGAATATTTGATTAATCTTAATTTGATCGGAATAAAAATACATAGGTACATAAATTAATTAAAAAAAATAATGTGTTTTTTCGGTGTTATTTCCCGCTTCCTGAAATCCTAACCCCGAATATAATAATATAATTTGCAAAGTTGTTGTTCTGAAGTTGTTGTTTACTTAACCTCTTACATTTCGAACAACGGAGGCAGATCATAAAAGTTTTCTTTGTTTTGTAATTTTGACAACTGGTAAAACATCTCATCTCAAGATGCTCATCGTTGGCAAATAATAGCTTCAATTAATTATAATTTGCAGGTGTTCATAGCCGGTGGAAGAGATGATCCTCGAACTCAGGCTCTTCTTCGTGCTGTTCGTACAAGACTACTCCCTGGTAGAGTTGTGGCTGTGGCTGAACCAACCAGGGTTACTGGCAACTCAGGTGTGTCTGAGATATGTGAGTTCACATCTCTCTTTTATTATTCCTATCTATAATAACCGATATTATACTTTTCCTTGAGGTGTTTCAGGATCTTTCAGCTTTCAGCGGGTAGCTTTGTAAGGTAGATTATAAATAACCCAATTGTAATCATTGCACGCTCAACTAAAAATATCTTCTCTATTGCATTCAACTCTCTTAAGTGTACATCATAAATTTTTAATACCAACACCAGACATAGCGTCGGCAATATTTTATTGGAAATCTATAATATTTCATAGCCTTTAAACTGCAGGTGAATTCTTAAATTTACTTGTGTTTTACTACCGACACAAACCTACAGGTATATATAATTAAGCATACAGGACTACGATTTTAAAAATACAGTGTAGTCTCGATAATCCGACATATACATACGGCACAGTCCGTTTACACAGTTTAATTAAATACTTTTATTATTATCAAACCTATGCAATATATTTATGTATTCAACGGCTTCTGATATAAAGTCAATTTATAATTATTGTTAAAATACCTACTCACGTGTCGGATTAACGAAAGATTACACTGTAGTTAAATTAACAAACTAACCTAACCTAACTGATAGCACTTCATAGACATTTTATAAATAATTTTATTTTAATGTATCTTTTCTATTTGTGCATTTAAAATAATAATGTATGTACTTAAATAAATACCAAATATTGTTGAAAATGAGAGATTGTGTTATCACGTTTTCTCAGATTGTCTATCTATCAAAGCTTCTTATAAAAAAGTATAAATATTCTGAAATTTGCGATTTTTATTGAACATGAAAAGAAATGTGGACTATTTACTTTATTGATTTTTTTTAGAGTAATTCATTTTAATGAATATTAAGTTTTATATAAAATTATATCCATAAAGCAATTTAATAATTTTCAAGATACAGAGATGCAGCTCTTGCATTGTTTAAACCTATTCATTGTAATATTTACTAAAGCGCAGCACAGACACGAAAGCTCGTTGGTGCTTCTCGTATTTCCGCGCTCGTTCTCTTATTGGTGGACAACGAGCCAACGAGCACTCATGTCTGTGCCACGCCTAATAACGACAGCCAGGATTGGTCATTAATTTTTTTCGCCTTTGCGTTTGTTTAATACATTTATTCTACAACATAAGAAACAAAACTTATCATAAAATATAAACAGCGTAATGGATTTTGTTTATAGGGAAAACTTGTTATTAAATTTAGCAATAATTTGAATAGATTTGCAAGAAATACCAAAACCCATGCATATGACATAATATATCAACATTTGGTAATATATAGATCAGTATATTGAATTTATGTGTAATTTTGAGTGACTTTAATAGAAGGCTTTTAGAATGACATGATTACAGCCCAAGAGACGTCTACGTTATTGACTAATGCGATCACTTAGTTCTAGTCCCTGTAGTTTGCATCGTATTTCCTCTATTTTATTATATACGTTTAGTATTTTTATATATTATAATATATATTGCATCGCTTCACAATAAATTCTCAATTGTTGTCATTCCAATGCTTTTAAACTAAGTGTTTTCATTGCTGAATTGGATTGAATTGCGATGTGGGAATTATTACTATTGAACTAGACTATGAAGAAAAATATTTTTTTACCTCATTTGTCCGGTATTTTTTATGAGAATAACTTGACAGTTCAAGATTTTTTTATATTTAAATGCTAAGTACTTATAAATATTGAGACGTTGGTGTCTTTTATAATTTTTTATATAAGGCGTTCAGTTCCATAACCACGAAATTAAGACTGATATTATTATTAAGATGTGCATGTGTTTTTCCAAACTCCCTTTTTATCAATTAATTAAAATCTAATTATAATAAAAATATGTCCTAATGAGTTTGTGATTAGGGAACTGAACGCCTCAATTGAATATCAAAATTTTGGCATAGCCTTTAGAGATGTGTCAAAGTCAAACTGTAGTATTTATTATACCCATCTCTCTTCATATAACTTTTTCTACGTAAAGTGAATAACGATTGTTTAATAGTATTGGCATATTATACAGAAATTAATATTATAATATTCGTTTGACCTTGGCACATCTCCGGATATCGTGCATTTTCTTTTCAAAAAGACATTCTGCCATCATGTATCGTCGGAAACTGTTTTTATTTCGGATTTCTATACAAACAAACAAGCAAAGCAATAAATAAGATCGTACTCATAAAACTAGATAAGTATATAAAGTATTCGGTTGCATAGTATCAATAAAATGTAAGTATTCGTAGATGTTGCCGATTGCCGACACAAAAGGTCAATAGCGTTCTGCTATTAGGAAAGCAGTTTTATTTTTTAGGCAGTCGTTTTTCTCAGGGTCTAGTTTTATTTTTCAAGATCTGTAACCCTTGGGGAATCGTCCCTTTTCACCCATTCTCTACTTTTCATTCGTAAACCTTCTCATTGTTTCCCCGAGAGTGTTGATTAAGATGCCTGGCCTACAAACCGGTGCTAATCGATCAATTAAGCAAAAGAACCCCCTTTAATCCATTTAAATGACATCATCGATTATTCTTCCACCACTTATTGTTATATTTATACAATTTTATTGTTAAAATTAATTCCACATGCGCTTGATAGAGATGAAGTATATAAATATGGAAATATTTATCTATGGAATCTTCACTTGGATTACCCGTTAGTGCCAGCCATATTTATCTCCGCTAATAAAAATAATAAACTGTTGTCATTCCATATTTGTGTGTTAACCTACATAAGCTATAAATAATTTTATTGATGAAAAGCATTTCAAATGAAAAAAAATCAATTAAAAAAACTAATAATAATTTTACTACGGAATCAATATGCGCTTTCGACGCGAATGTAAAAAGGGCCGTAATTTTTTTTTCAAACAATAACTATTTTAAATTATAATAAACTCAATAAATATGTATTTGACTACACAATAAATATATTTTGATAAAAATCAAATAAACAAGTTGTAATTAAATCATTGAATGTTAAAAATAGCGCTTCCTTTGGCTACGAATTATGTATGAAAAAATTCCTATTGATTCCTATATGAAAGTGACTATTTGGATTTTAAAAATAAATGCTTAAGAGTCCTTTCAGTATATCTACAATGAAATCAAAATTTTAATTTTACTGTTTAGATTTATTTACAGCATCACATTAATTTTTATAGAATATTTCGATTGAAATACGGCTGATTTTTAAGGATTTATCTATCAATTAAATAAAAAAAATAGTCGGATTCGATGTTAATTGTTTAACTCCTAGGATGCTTTTTTTTAAAAGAAAATACTGATTGATTGTATCATTTGGTTAGGTTATGTTTCTTATGTACAAATGTAGAGCAAATGTTTTTGGTTAGTATTAGTAAAACTATGTCTAATAATATCTTAAAACACATTCATTAAAAAAGGATTACTCTCATCAAATGTAAAATGTGGTTTTATTATAAATGATTATGTATGTAGTAAAAAGTTTAAGGGTAAAAAAGTTTATAACACACCCTTTTTTTCGACGTAAAACTAGTACTACACCCTTGTTTGTTCAAAAAAATTAACTTTAGGAAACATTTATTACTTCCAAGATTTTTTTTCGATTAAATAATATTTATTGTGCGAGTAATGAATTTGTGGGTTCGACATTCAATATGTTTGTAGAAGACAATATTTAATTAGGATTTGATATCATGACAGTCCCTTGAGGCTTGACAGTGTTCACCTGTAAAGGACTTTCCTTTGTATGTCACGTTACGGCTCTTTCATATCTGAATTGTTGAATTCACACAAATTATATAGTATTTTAACATACTCAATAATAAGATTAAATAATCATGCTAAAAGCTGTCATAATTTGATACCCCAAAGCGTTTTCAAATGTACGTACCGTAAAAGTTTATCGTGTAATAATTTTCGGTGCTTGCATCAAAACATATTATTTTATTGATAGGGATCATTTGATTGATCCATATTATTTATAGATATTCCTTCTCATTTATAGGCCATACCAAATCTAATCTATATGTATGTATAAAAATCAGCTATATTAATGTAAAATGGTTATGGGAAATTTCGACAAAATGTAACGTATATATAATATGAATCGTGGGTACCGTTTACCCCCATCTGCTATTTTATAATTATACCCATTATTATTGATGTGCTTTCGGGTTATTTAAATAGGGAAAAAAATATTTTTTAACCTCCTAAATAATCGAATATTAATCAATTTATCAGAAATGACAATTTCCTGTTTAAATAGCCTAAATAGACTGTAAAAAACGACTCATAGGTGAGGATTAAATTAATTTATATTATTATAATATACCTCCAGGGGGTTTTTAGACGGTTTTTACATTTTTTTTATTTTGTTAGATACAACAACGTATTAGTTCAGTGTCTGTCGGTGATCTTAATTATTACTAATTAAAGAAAATTATTACTTATAATTTCCACAGTAATTATAACAATAAATATTAATTAAATTATGGAATTTCACCAAGAAGTCAACACTATCAACATTTATTACTAGTTACACAGGCCACCGTTAGAGCGGCTCTGTTCGACTTAAAAATCGACTGAGTATTGACCTTACAATCCAGGAAATCAGAGTAACCCTGTATGAAGACGATCGATCTGGATTTTATTAATATTGCTCCAGATCTCCCAGTCGTAATAAGCCATCAAATATTTTTCTTTTACTTGTGTGGGATTTGAACCCATGTCCACAGTATTTGTAGTATTTTTATGTGTACATACAGGGTTGACTTGAAATAACTGAAAATATTTTAAGCTTTTATAAAATATATAAGTTTTTTTTGTTAATAATAAAAAACAAAACAAAACCTTTGATATATTTTTCGCTAATACTTGCGATACCTTACCACACCTAAAATATTCTCAGTTATTTCAAGTCCATCCTTTATATTATGTTGTGTTAGTTTATGTAGATTATAATATGACCAATCGGTTTTAATAAACCGAAAGCAATATTAATACTTTTAAAACAGGGGCGGGCAATCTTTTAGTAATATGAAGGTCCAAATTCAGGAATTCATAGTTTGCCCGCCCCTGATTTATAATATTTCAAAGACATTAATCCATCTTGACCCTTCGAATATAAGACGTATACTAATTGATATGTTGTAATTATTTTTGCAGTATTATCTCGTATTAGGCCTTTAGGCGACAGGCCAGCAGCCTATGTGTGTCGCCATTACGCGTGCTCTTTGCCCGTCACTGAAGTCTCCAAGCTGGAAGAACTCCTCGACGAGAAGATGTGAACGATGACCAGCTTTTAAATAAGTTAATTAAGTGATCAAATTGTCAGTCCCGATTGATTGTTTATGTTTTTTGAAATATTAATTATATCATGTATATGTGTAAATTTGGAGGAATCTCGTGGATGTATATATATATCATATATTTTTTTAAATTAGTCCAGTCAATGTGTTATTTTTAAATGTAACCATAACCTACCATGTGAGTGCAAAATAAATTAACCTCGGCTAAGAGGATGAAAAAACAGGTTTTCAATTGCTTAAAATTGGGCGGCTTACATTACTTTATTAATTGTATTTAAATATTCGAATTTTAACACAACAATCTTGATGTATAATATTTGATGTAATGATAATCATGGTTAGATGTTAACCCGGGACTACACGTACAACCAAATCAATTGTTTAATTTGCACTTCCGCCCCCTATTTTTGACGATAACTATAGATATATTTACATATAAAATTATAGAATTATAATGATACAAAGTTAATCCGCGCAGTGCCCATAACACTTGATTGCACCCACTTAACCGAGGTCTTATAATTAGTTTAATATCCAATATGAACAACAAGTTTTTTTATTAAAAAACGCTCATCTTGCCGTCAAAAATTATTTTTTATATTATTAAACTGGATCCCCATTAAGGATTTTATTTAGTTTTAAATGCAATTTTAATTTAAGAAAACAAAGTCGCCACTTGGTAGGTTATAATTTTTTTTTAATTGTGTGTTGTGATTGATTCAATTAAACTGTGCCTTAAATTGGATGAATTATTTTTAACATTTTACAAGATGTCTTTTAATGAATGGGTTAGCATATTGAGAAGTCAGAATATTAATTGTCCAAACCTGCTAGTTATTATATATTTTTTTGTAATAGTGATGTCATATCATAAAAACATTTTTACTTCATTTGTTGTGGCATAAAAAAACACCCCTATTTTTTAAATATTTTATATCCGCCATACATTTAATGTAATCCCAGCTTTTCATAGTCATAGACAATAGTGCATTCAATTAATTTTTTGTTTTTACAATTACGGGTATTTGAGGCGTTAGTCGTTTTATTTTGTGGGCAGATTTCGTTAGGTCCTTTTTTGTTTTCATAATATGTATTTTGATGAATGGAGCCAAATAATAATTAATCGGTGAAAGGAATTCCGTAATATTGGATTCAATCCAAATGTCGGGTTTTGATTTACACCAATTGTGCTTTTATTGTATTTTTTACATTCACAATTATAAAATTTTCATTAAATGGAATTTCAACTTATTTCATAAAATATTCTTACTGCTTTTATTATTATTATCTTGTTAAATTCAATTTTCATTCTTATTGATGGATCGATTTTTAGGGATTCATACTAAATGTAACCTAACGAAATCAGCAAATTTTTAATGTTTTTAAATATTTATATGAGACGCAGTCATACTTCGTATGTTAAATTTATTTATTATTTTATGCATAATTACTGTGATTGTCAGTTAGTGATAAAATAAATATGTGTAAAGCAAATTAAATAGTTTTTATCCCAGTTATATTTATAAAATAAAAAAAAAATGTTACTAACATCGATGTATGTGATTTATTATCATGAATAAAGTGATTACAAAATAATAATGTTTATGTTTTTTTTATTTTAATATGAAAAGAGTGATATTTTGGATATGATTTTGTATGTAAATTATATTCCGTCACATGCAATATCACTTTTATTGCTTTTTCCATTTCTCGAGACAAAAACTACTTTTATTTCATATTCTTTATCGTATAAAAATACGACTCAATCCTTTGTTTATATAAAATACATGCTTGCTGAAAAATATTACTTATTTTATGTAAAGTAAATCGGCACAGAATAATACTCAAAATAAATACAGTGATCATGTTTTTAAATTCAAATATAAGATTTTGTTAAATTAAAAAAAATTAAAGACAACATATTTATTATATTTGTAGAGCTTGTCTCTTAAGTCAAAATAAATCACAATCGAACTTAAAGAGTATGATCGATTTTGACCAACCAAAGACATTCGTGCATAATCAAACTAAGTTCTTTCTTTATAAACATAAGAAACAATCTCAATATAGATGAGAAAAATGACTGAGAAATTATATGAAATTTATAAATTATTATAGTACAATTTAATTAATACATAAGAATTTTAAATACATAAGAAAGAAATAGTAAGTTAAGTAAGTTGATTTTGTACAATTAATTACATAATTTATTACTTTAAAACCATAGATCATAGACCATAGTCGCTGGGATGTTCTTTTTAATTTATAATTTATTATAATAAATTTATTTACGCCTTATTTCATGGTCTATACTTAATAACTGTCGTTTGCACTGTGTAAACAAAATTAATAATAAATTTATTCCACGATGTTTTAAAAGTGTCGTGTTGAAAACAATAATTTCCTGGGAGTGTTTCAACACAAGTATAAATCAAAAGGGTAACATTCTTGCTTGATTTAGGTTAATTCAAAATCGGAGTCCCTTAAACGAAATACCAAGTGAAGTGAAAAGGCGATCGTAAAAACATTTGTACGAGTCGGGTTTTCAAATGTGAACAGTTCGGTGAGTTTGCCAAAAATAAACTTACATATACATTGTATAATATAAAGTATATAAAAACAGCGATCGATGGTGAGGGAATAAATTGCGGTCGGAGGAAAAATAAAGTACAGCCAAGATGAACACGAAGGTGATTTTTCTTCATTGAATCACTGAAATTACCTTCAACATTTCCTTTTAAAATTATTCACATTTCAGGATTCGGATGAAGAAATCGTTCTACTCACTTTAATCCATATTAATTGTAACATTCCAATTGGCAACAGTCTTGACAGACGATATTAAAAAATTGAGAGGCAAACAATTTTATTAAAATTTCCAGGCTGTGCCAGATGTTGAGTCCATTCAATAATACCAAAAAAATATAAAATTATAATGTCTAAAAGAGTAAAAATAATCTTCTCAACTAATCTTATATTTATTTGTTACTAAGATTTATTTTAAATAAAAAAATCAAGAGATGTAGAACATATTGAAATGCAACAGGCGAACAAACGATACACTTTCTCCTCCAAATCCAGGGTTTCTATAATAAAAAATAATTCGATACATTAAATAGGTTACATATTGTCAACTCAGTTGATAGATAATGTATTATTTTTAATGTAGCGAAAACAAACAAAGACTGAAACCCCTTTCACAATATTTAGTATGTAAATGTATAGTAGTTAAACCTTATCTTAATATATCGATAGATTAGTGGAAGCTTGTTGTACGTCCATTAATTAATTTATTTACATAAATACATTACAATCATCGTAACCTTACAGATAATCCAATGCGTAAAGATGGTTTATAACATATAATAAGAAGCGATGAAATGATGTATAAAAAGCACATCAACCTTAACAATGAATCTATTTATTATTAAACAATTGAATAATAATAAAATATCTAAAATAAAAGGCACATTTAAAGTTGGAGAAATTAAGCTTTAGGCCTAATTTACAATATTATTTTTTTTTTGAACTTTTGGAGAAGTATTACATAATATTTTTATTTTTCTTTATAATCTTTTTATTAAAAAAATTGATTCATTTATCAGTTTATTACTAATAAATAATTACAGTATTTTACTTTTACATTTTTGGTTTGGGTAATAATATATGTTGGGAATTGCGGTCACGAACGAGCGGATTTGTGGATAATTGAAAATCTGGAAGGAAATATAACCAGCTTTCCAATTAAAAGTATATTTTTATTTAGATATTGTTTCAATAATAACGAGTGTAACATATATAAAAAAAACGTAACTAATTAAATATTGCAATAAACTGTAGTTGTCTAACCCAAGCCATAGAGCAGCTCCTTTGTTCAGACCAGATGGGTGATTGAATCAAGTTGTATTCGATAAATGCTTTATTTATATTATTATGTGAAGTCTTTCTTTACACCCTGAGATATTTATATTTAAAAAATGCTCTATATATGATTTATTTCAATAGATCATCACGCATGATATCCTACTTGATTCCAGAGTACATTATATTACGCAGGCGCTGGAGGTGTTTGTGTTAAATAATTAACTGTTCAGAACAGAAAGTACAGCCTTTATTGCAACGTTGTATTAGTACCTGTACATAAATGTATATACCGACTAATATATGCCTGTGTGTGTGTTCTATATACAATGTGTTCAACACCTGAAAATCGATAGTTCATTGAGCTTCGTCCCCTTTTAATGCATTCAGTGCATATTAAGTATTTTAAATTAATATTTATATCAGAACACAATTAACTGCGCGAGTGAACATAGTACTAAATAAATAAATAATTATTAAAATTTATAATTTTATTGAGATATTCACGATCATTTAAACCTTAGAGGAGGAAATTGACAACTATAGTTATGTATCAATCAGAATCATAAGTCTATAACATGTACACATATTAAATATGTTACTTTTCAGTAAGTTTACAGGTATTACAGAGGGTTGTCCTTGACCTGGTGAATCCTGTTCAACCTGTTGATCGATGACTACCTACTTTCATACAACAACCCTGGATGACCCATTTTGACTTGAATTGAACCCACTTGAATGAAACAAGGACAATCAAATGGTGATTTAAAATATCATATATTTAATATTTAATACTGTGTGTGTATGGATCGTCCTGAAAATTATCCTGAGCTATGAAACATCATCACTACAATATTTGATCTCAAAAATATATATACAGTGAGAATATTTTAAATGTAGGTAAAGGGATATCCTCAAACTATATATTTTTAGAAAATACCCCTATTTAAAAAAATTAATATATTGCTATCATTCCTAATTATTTCGAAATAAAACTGACGGTTGCATTGACGATAACCAAACTTAGATAAGTAATGATTCTTTCAATTTAAGGAAAGGTAATTTTAATACCCTATACTTAAAATATTCTTACTGTTAAAAATCCACTCCGTAAACAACATCCCTATAAATGAACTTTTATATATATGAATATTTTAAAGCAATAATAAAATAATTTATTATATGATGTTAGTATCGTATGGCAACGCTTTTTACTTAATTTGGGTAGTTCGTTGACTTGTAGTTAGTAAAAAAATGTTGTCGTAATGGCATTAAATATTGAAAGCCTTTAAATATTTGTTTAAGCTTAATTAAAGATATGTTAAATAAAATGAGTGGAAAAAAACATGTTGTCCATAATAATTTGAAAACTTAAGAAATCATAAAAATTCAAGAGTCACTTTGAGAAAAATTGGCTATTTTTTTATTACTTATCTTTATGAATATTTTATATAAATTTGTACAATATCAGCATTATTAATTATAGCAGTTATAGGAAAATTTGATTTTGAAGAATATAAATACGAATCAACGTGGATTTCAAACACAATCACATCATTATTTTTTAAATATGTTAATGAAATTATATAAATTCTAATATATCTGAAATAATGGAATAGATAAAAAATTGTACTAATATTCAAAGATGAAAAGATATTTCTTTTTTGTTAAAGATTTAATATAAAAAATTCCAGTACAAGTTTCATGGAGAAGCGAGGTTCATTTCACTGAAGGCATTTTTTTAAGGAAAATCTCTTGTGTCAGATGATTGATCGTTTCTGGTTTGGCAGATATTATATTGACCTGCAAAATGAACCAATCTAAAGTAATTACCGAAACCTGAACAGTGTGAATTTAAATATGACTAATCATTTGAATGTTTAGATTGATTTCTTTGTGAATAAGAACTTGATGATTAACAGAATTTGGTTGAATAAATTCAATGTCGATGGATTGAATGTTCTTTTAAAATTACTTTATCTTTTTAAAGATATTAGTTTTCTCTAATGTAAGTGAATGCAAATGACTTTAAATAAATCACGAACTTGAAGGTAATAAATAAAAGTGTGATTTAAAATATCTTTCTCATGAAAGGAAAGCTCTTTTGATATAATTAGTGAAAGTTAAATTTGAAAGAAATAATTAATCATTCACAGCCTCCTTCATTTGGGACTATTGTGAAGAAAATATTTAATTATTTGAACTGTATGTGTGAAGTACACATAAAAAATACTTTATCGACTTATTTAAGATATGCATTAAAAGTAAGAGGTTTTCTTATCAGTGCTTTTATGTTCTTTCTTAGTATTTCACATAAAAAATATTACACAAAGACTGCATTTTCTTTCCCTAATGAGACAAGAATAAAGTCATTACAGTGGAAGAAAATTCTTTCTCACAATATTATATTTAAATCATTAATTTTATTCAATTTACAAGAAACATTGTGGTCATGGGTTCAAATACCGCCCAAGTCAAGAATGAAAAAAAAATTATTGGTTATCACGACTGGGAGATCGGATATAACATTAATATAATCCTGATCGATCCTCTTGATCCAGGTTTACTCTGATTTCCTGTATTGTAAGGTAAATACTGATTATTAAGTCGGTGACCTGTGTAACTAGTAATAGTTAAGATCACCGACAGACAATGAATTAACACGTTGTTGTTTATAAAAAATCGAAATTTGTAAAAACCTTCAAAAAAGCCCCCGGACCGTGGGTATATTAATATAAATTAATTTAATCCTCTCCGATTATAACGAGTGTTTTTTTGCAGCTTGGTTATTTAAACGGGAAATTACCATTAAGAATAAAATTATTTTTATAAACAACTCAACAAATTAATATTAAGGGGTAACAGTATATTTTAATAACCAGAATGAATATCACTAATAGAGGGTATTGTTATAAAATAGCAAATAGGGAAAAATGGTCAACACGATTCATTATTTATATATACATATATACATTACTTTTTGTAGAGAATTGTGGCGTTCCAACTACGCGACGGAGCCGCTACGCAACGCGGCGACTCTACGCAACGCCTTAGTGTGAATAGAGCCTTAAGAATATAATTAAATATATTATTAATGTAGTTAACAGTCACAATATACATGGATCAGCACCACAGTATTCCAGAGAAACAGCTGATTCCAAGATAGTGGTCCAAAAATTATTTTTAACTATTAATAAAAAATATTTAATTTATTTCACCTATTCTTGCGATGCTCTACTACCTCCTAAAATATTCTCAGTTAAATCAAGTCCACCCTGTAAGTATATAATTTGTTCCCGAGAACTATACGCGCTGTCGCTCTCACTCCTTGTTTGCAACCCCTAGGACCCATACTAAAATACTCCGTCACACCCCATTAACCAGATCCATAGTTCTTTTGAATTAGTGGAATGCCAGTGGGGTGTAAAATGCCATATTTGTCATGCCCTACTGTGCACTCGTGAGAAGTATAAAGAATTCCTTAACTTCTATATTTTATATAATATGTTTTATTTTTTCTATAATACTGACAAATTTCCATCATTGCCAAACCGTATTAGGTTTTTCCTGTAATGGCGTGGTGATGATGGCTGATACTTTCCTTTTTATGATATATATATATATATATATATATATATATATATATATATATATATATATATATATATATATATATATATATATATATATATATATACTCATATTCGATAAATAAATATAATTAATGTAAGCTTGGGATTCTTAGGCGTGCGCCACCGCAAACGTACACCGTAAAGACAGTAATAGAGTTGCTTTGTTGTACTTTTATACGGTTTTTTGTTAATTAGTGCCTCGCCCGAAGCTCAGACGAGGCATTAACTAACAAAAAACCGATCATAAGTGTAGCTAAGTAACTCTACTGTCGTATTTACGGTGACGTATACCTGGGAATCCATTACTTAAAGGTAAATTTTCAATTGACGCGGTGTCATCGCGTTGACTGTCCTAGTAGATGCAGGTAAATATTATATGGTCGTTTGTTCGAGGCATCGGTCAGGTATGTAGATATATGATAATTAGGATTGAAAAAGTGTTGTAAAGGTGGTAAAGTAGTGGTGTTGGGATCGATGATTGTTGAGTAGCAGGAGTAGGAGCAGAAGCAGAAGCAGTGCGGGAAGGGCGTGCGCGGGCCAAGCTAGCTCACAGGCCCTGTTGCTCAGTCACGACCAGACCATCATCGCAGACACTCCTCTATCTTCATCACCATCATCAACAATCACTAACAACTATGTGAAACTAGTGAACAGTGAATACTACTCGATCAGTGCTGACTCTAAGTGACACAAAACCTCGACGCATCCCTCTCAAGTAAGTCTCACGCACGACAACTACTTTAACTAACTATTCACGCAACTTCCTCAACCAACGAGTGCATTTCATTTGAAAAAATAAAACTGCCACTGAAAAATAAAACATATATGTATATATATATAAATATATATATATATATATATATATAATCAATCAAATTAGGAAAGCATGAACCATCATCACCTTGCCATTACAGGAAAAACCTAATGCGGTTCGGCAATGATGGACATTTGTCAAAATTACAGAAGATACAAGATAAAAGAAACTTAAATATATAACAAATACAACGTATAATAAAAAATATCAATTAATGATATCACAAAATTATTCCGATAATCTTATTCTGAAAACACATAATCCGTACACTTTGTTATCATAACGCTTTACCTCAACTTCTACCAACAGATTAATGTATTTAATAAATCATCAGCATTTTAAAAAAAATCTTGATTACCTGATTGATCCCACTTCAAAACCTAACTCGATATAACGATTTTCGATACATACATATATTAATATATCGCCAATCACAGTCGTTTGTCACTTTTTTTAATTTGTAGAGCAAATGTCATGCATAAGTCTTGCGTAGAGGCGAATTATATAAATATTTTTCCGTTGTGACTAATTAAAGCCGTTTTTTGTACGAAAATCTCGTGATCAACGTATTTTCTTTTTAAAAAATAAATGCGTATAGGAGATTTTTTTTCAAGCTATGAATGTTATATAATTCGTAACCGATGGACGCATTTTTTTTAACATTCATCGCAATTATTTCAATAATAATTGATAAAAATTAAAATATTTAATAATGCAGCCGAATAGTTGTTTCTTAAGTTTATCATAATTTTAAGTAGTGAATGACTAAAAATATATATTTACAATCTTTTTTGCATTCACCGCGTAAACGCACATTGATTCCGTAGCGAAATTATTAATTGTTAGTGGAAACTATATTTATTTACGCAAATAAATATAAAAAAGTCATTCAATTAATGTGAATTAACTGAAATATAGTGGGCATTTCTTAAGAACACCTAAAGTGTATTAATTATTTTTATAAATTATAAATGATTTTCATCGATTAAATGATTTATAGGGTATTATGTAGATTAAGACACAAACATGAGATGAATTTGGAATGATAACAGCATATGATTATTAGCGGAAATAAATATGGCTCTCACTAATAGGTATTCCAAGCTTTTTTAAGTTTATCACAGTTTATAGAAGATATTGATTAAAAAAATACATTTACAGCCCTTTTTTCATTCGCGGCGTAAGCGCATTTCAGTTCGGTAATTTCGTGTCATATAATACCTGAGGTTTTCAAGGTAGATCTTCATCACTTATCCATGGTTTAGGATTCAGATCACGGAGGATCTCAATACCTTGATGAGGGTCGTTCCTGTGGGATTTCAGTTGACCTTTGTATTCCAATCTTGCTTATGTAGCAATATCAATCTCAATTAATCGATCGTTTGGTGTAAGCATCTTCGTAGGATCAATCTGTGACACGATGCTGAAACACTAGATTACCTGACGACTAAATCTAATTTATATCACATAGCTTTGATAATTGATTGAAAATTAAACTGGCTGTTTGCTTTAAGTATGTGGAAATTCTAATGTTAAGCATGGCTATCAATTTTTACTCTGACAATATATTTTATACAAATGTGATGGTTATAAAATGATGTAATAAACAAAACCATTATAACATTTTTAAACAATCAATAATAAAAAAATGTATATGTTATTAATGAAAATATCAGTTTAATATCAGGCTAAAAATATGACTATAAATACCACTGTAATGATTGAATTGAAATAATAATATTAATGAAATCCAGATCGTTCATTTTGTTACAAATTTCTTATATTCTAAAGTATTATTATTTAATATTAAAAGAATTGGTGGAAATTTACATAAACCTTAAATATTTATTCAAACAATTAATAAATATGATTAATAACACATTAAAAATATATAAAGTGTGTGTTTCTTCTATAAATAACTAAAATTGGAAATTATCAATGGTAATTTTTCAGGACAAAATTTCACATTTTTTAAAAAGATTACACTTAATACTTTTGCATCAATCTTGACATGAAGTTTTGGAGATTTCACTCTGAACTTAGAAATGATGAACATTAACCGCCAAATTCGGTGATTTCCGCTGGGAAATTTCAGGTAGAATTACTGAAAATACTGAAACATCAAAGTCAAGATGAGGAACTTATAAATTTTTCTAATGAAAATCCCCTTATATCAAAATAATTGTTACAACTTTGAAGGTAATCAGGCTGTCATGTAGTCATTTAGATTTGTGGTTTTAGGATAATGATGATTATGGAAAATGTGCGTGATATATGAAATAAAATTGACGTCACGACAGGAACAAAGTAACCTGAAAATTGTAAATATGGGTCGATATTTCGATGTATTGTTGTATCTAAAGTATTCTTTTATTACAAAATACACCATTGTATTTTTGGGCATTTTCTATAAGTATTGATCGTGTCATATCTACTATAAACCCCGAATAAATTACTACTTACGATTTTTTAGGAATAATTTGTTATTACATCCACAAATTTGTTCTGCTTGAACAAACTAACGCTTCGTTTCCTTTGAACGTCAACAAACTTTTATTTCTTAAGGAAATGTGTTACTTTTTATTTCCTTTTAAAATCTTCTCGAGAAATTATATATTTTACCACCGGTTTTAATTAAAAACACATTGAATGCACAAAGGAACTATTATATTTTTTAAGCTAAATATATTTAGTGTTAAACGTAAAAACGAAAATTGATATCTAAACGACCTTCAAGCCAGAATTAAAATATAAAATTGTTCGTAAAACACATTAAATTATTAAAATATTAATTTGAAGCCCAATTATAACATGTTTAATAATTTGAATGAAATTCTGAAACATGAAATACCACATTATCAAGTGCAACTATGATTATTTCAAATCGTTTATTCAATCAATCTATATCTATAGAAGTGTCATGCATATTTTTTTCATACATTGGAACGTGGTCGGTCACTAATACATGCGCATATTCTACATATACTTCACATATACGCGGGCTGTGGCCACCTGCAACATTATAGTCCCTAAAATCCACTGGAAAGCAACAAGATTTTTCTTACAAATTATCATGCAAATTGTTTACATAGTGACATATTATTTGTCTTTGAATATATCGAGCAACTTTTAATGACGTACTTTACCATATTAAGTAAAATACAGTGTAATATTAATAGAAAGATCGACAAGTGACAGATAAACAGTACGAGCGGTAAAAGCAGCGCCCCAAGGGACTGTCATACGAAATATATTTCACACTTCACACATCTTATTTCACACTTTTGAAAAACTATGACAACAAATTAATAAATTAAATAGTTTTTTTGCCAATAGAAAGAGATGGTAAATATTATGACTAGCTATGTTTTTTTTTTCAAATTTTATACAAATATGTGTGATTAAAGCACAAAAAGGTTTGATTTATTGGTTTAAATAGCATAAAAATAAAAAAAATGTCTTTTAAAGTATTATTGTCATCTGTTTATTACATTTAAATGTAATTATTGTGAAGGGATTTTAATACGTTTAAAAAATAATACTATAATAATATCATAAATGAATTTGCTTTGATGGAATAAATTATTTTTTTTGTGTTTTTTTTTCAAATAATAATTTTAATTATATCGCCATATACATAATGATGAAGGTTAGTATAGTATGGTTTTTAAAGTACAACCTTATTTACCATGCGTCCTTTTTCATGAATAAGGTAGATTTCAGGCTGAACCCAAGACGGGTGTTGTAAAATATAGTGGCGAATGTTGGATAAAATTTTCATGTGATATCCTCGTATAAAAAGCCACATCCTCTTACTCGGATTATTATCAAGCCCGGATATTTAGATTGAAATATCCGCGGATTAACGTTTTTATGCATTCATTATTAATCAAACAGCCTTTGTGGCTTCACAAATGTACAATTATCATATTAAATATCTTCACATAACTAACCCAAGCTCACAGACGCTCTCTTAATAATATCGAGACTTCAATATAAACAGTTAAAATCACGTAAACAACTGTCAGTGTGTATAAACTTCAGGTTAAGGTAACCCGTAAAAATAGACTCTCAGGTCAGATCTATTTTTCACAAAATATACATATATCATTATTATTTGTAATTTTAATAAATGAGATATTAATAAAAGATTTATTTCGTGTGATTTTTACAGCCTCGTGAATAGAACTTTCTTTTGTATGAGAAAGACTAGAGAAGAGAGAATATTAAATTGTTAGCTTTATATTGATAATGAATGGAGCTTTCAATTAAAATATTCGAATATAATTCATAATAAAAATAAAAGATATTTATTTTCAACTGATTCAATTGAATTCAGCCTATTTTTTGTATAAAAATATATGAGGCCCTTTGAATTATCATTTTATAACAATGAAAATGAAGAAAAAATAAATGAATTTACGATGTTTTATAATGAACTATTAAAATTTGGTTTAAAAGAATGTGTTACAACTAATATTTGAGAAAAAAAAAACCATTAAAAATAGCTTTTGATTATGAAAGTCTCGTGTTTTTGTAGTGAGAATATTTCTAATTGAATATTGTAAATATATTTTTATTATTAAATAATTAAAGTTTGAAAGTCTAATAAGGCCATTTTTATTTCAACAAATGACAGAGAGTTATTATTATTAACGCCAAAAATAGTTGCTATTACACTGTGAATTTAGAAATTCTAATAATCGCAACCGAGCTACAGCGTGACGAATAAGAGTAGAATTACAACCAATCGCAATTGGTTTTTTTTTTAAAAAATATTTTTTAGAATCATCTCTCTGGAATCAAGTAATTAATTATAATATTAGCATGTTTTATTATATTTGCTGATATGTTTCATGACCACTCTTCATAGTTACACAGAGAATAGACTTACTGTACAATGCTATTATTTTGAAAGCCCTGCACAAAGGTAACTAAGATCATTGGGGGATGAAAGGGTTGATATTATAACAACGTCTTATCTTATAACCCGTCTGTGAATGACAACTCAAACATTAAACAATCATTTTGTTCTCAAATAAAATCAAATCAACGTAGATTCCATTTATATCGAGAGATTTATTACATCAAAATAACTTATTACAATAATATTGTCTTATATAAATTCGTAGAATTTTAAATGAAAGAGTCTACAATCTGACTATTTGTAAATGTCACATTTAATTAATTGACTAATACAGATTAAATATAAAAAAAATTATCAAAGAGATCCAGAATCAAAAGCTCCTAATCCAGTTTATCAAATTTGATTAAAAGCAGAAAACTTTTTGGAATCGTCATTTTATATTATCAAAATAGAGGACTATTAAATTTATTCACAAAATTTTGATAATCAAATAATGAGATTAAAGAAAATCAATTATACCCAATTTTAAAATAACTAATAAAATTAATACTGGATTTGAGAGCTTTTGTTTCTGGGTGCCTTTTAACTTAATAATTGAACACTCATTATTACTATATTTATGAGAATGATTGGAATTCATAAAATATAAATGATTAATTGTAAATAAATGACGATTTAGAAAATTATAAAAATTTAGGTAAAATTTTTTAATAAATTATAAGAAAGAAGATTCACTTGATCCATATTTTTTGGATTAATATAGGACGATATATGGTTATTATTATTAGCGGATATACCTATGGGGTTCCACTAAGAGGGATCCTAAAATATAAAAACAGTTTATTAATTAACCTTATCTTCGTAATAAATATTTTTATCGAATGACTTGTTTTTTAGCTTTCCGAATTATATTACTGCTTTTCTGAGAATTGGTTTTTCTTGAAGTATTATTGTGGAATTGTTAGGATGGTCATTTTATTATGTTTTCGATAGATTAAGCAGAATTATTATTATTCTAGTTATACAATGAATCATCTCATATATGATATTTTTTGCCTTCACACCCAATTGTGATCGAATTAGCCTTTCACTGAAATCACTCGGCGTAACTACACATACAATAATCTTTATTTTTATATTTATAATATCTAATATTCGAGCGAAGTCTTATAATGTTATACATGTTTTAATGATATTATCATATTTATCAAGTTTCCAAATCACGTAGTTGTGGTTTCTTATTCATAAAGTGAAAGTTGCGTGTCTGAATCGCATTAAGCCATTTGGAATCACAGAAAAGAAGTGAATTAAAATTCACATCGGACACTTTATCAATTCAGTCAAAGGTTGCGTCTGAAAAATATATTTATATATTCAGGTTTAAAAGTTATATAATTTAGCGTTCATAACGAGATTAGTGTGAATGTTTCACGATGTCTATTTTGTCTGCATTGTTCGAGTAACAGAGGCGCATAACTTAAACTAAAATAGAATCAATCCATTAATGCTTGTTTATATCTCATCTAGAAGATTATATTTACCATTAAAAAATATATTATTACACAAGTATATTCTTTGTTTATTATGTGTGTAGAGCAAATTTAAGACACGCTCAGAGGCGATATAGATTTTGCGGTATGACCAACTACGACAATTTATATATTAACTCGTCTTTGTTTGTCATCCTCTTCGAAAAAAAAACAAAGAGTAAGCCTTAAAGTTGATATAGCCTGAAAATTGAATAAATAGTAAATCAATCTGACGGTTGTAATGAAAATAAATTCTTTTTTAATAAAAGCATCACTACGAAAAATAATTGAGATATTTTATTAATAATCACTTTCATGCAATTTTAATAATAATATGTATTTAAAAAGGTTCTTAAATAAATATTGGAATTTAATTGTAACTTCAAGTATATTTATATGATAGTACAATAATATTTTCTCATTAGAATATTATATATTTATTTATTTATATACGCTCCGATGAGATTTTTAAAAAGGTTTTTACATTTTTTTAAACTATTACTAGTTACACAGGTCACCGACTTAATATTCATTATTTACCTTACAATACAGGAAATCAGAGTAAACCTGGATCAAGACGATCAATCAGGATTATATTAATGTTATATCCGATCTCCTAGTCGTAATAACCGATTAAATAAAACAATTTATAAGATATTTTGAGCCTTATCCCCAGAGCTATTAAAGGGGTATATTAAATTAAAGTATCATTATAAACTAATTTAAATGTAAGATTTTCGTACATGGGGTTAATGTTTGTGTATTTTCGTGAATATATATATATATATGTCTGTGTGTGTATATATATATATATATATATATACACACATATGTATTTATACATATGTATATAATCTGGCTTAAGCTTTTAATTATGTATGTATAAACCATCTGAAAGTAAAAGCCTCAGACAAAACACTGGGCAAAATCCTTAAGAATAATTTAACATCGTTCAGCTGATATATCGGCGTGTCTGTTAGACTGTCTGTCATAACCAGCCAAATCAAGCTTTCTATGAATTCTTATCAAAGGATATTTATTCTGCAGACGTTACAAGACTTCTTCGGCTCTTTTTACCACAGTTGACAGCTTGCCTGAAATAAGCGATCGACTGGACATTTTCAGCCGACAGTGGATTGTGTGGGAAAAAATATACCCTTTCGACATGCGGTTCGTGAAAATGCTTACGTCTTTAAACATAATTTTAATGTTTTTTTTTCAGGAGTTGCAAAAGTCATCAAACTAAGAAATACTATCTCTTAATATGATTATTATGGATTTGATAACACATAAGAAAATTAAAACCATTTGTTAAATTTAACATATTTCTTTTTTGGACAAAACAGAACATGATAATATAGAAATAACTACAACATAAGAAAGTAATCAAAAACCTGCAAATTATTAATTTTATCATAAACTATATGATATGTGGATGAATTTTTTTATTGAATATGCCCAGAGGCAAAATAAATTACAAACAGTCGTGATTGGTTACCCCGCATAACATAACACATTTAAAAATTTCAGAATTTTCATTTTCAGAAGAAATCTTGATATAATGATTTTTATACCCCGATTATATATAGATATATTTGACTTCATATTGCAATATAACCAATATATATATATATATATATATATATATATATATATATATATATATATATATATATATATATATATAACTGTATATATATATATATATATATATATATACTGCCTAATATATATATTTATACTACAATATCACCAATCAAAGCCATTTGTAGTTTATTTGCATTTCAATGCACTCGTGTAAAGCTTGACTCATCTTGAGTAATCAACGCTGTTCTCATTTATGTCTGTTCTGTTTTGTCACACAAGTGAAATTATACAGAATGCTATTATAGTAATTATCGTATTCCTTCATGGCTCTATTCAATGCAAATCTGTCATTATTTTAGCACAAAGCAGTGCTTGAATTATCAAAAATTCAATTAGTACATTTACGGTGCTGAAATACGAGTCTGAATTTCAGAGCCATGAGTTGTTTAGTTAAGTATTCTGTACAAGTGACTAGGGCCACGTATTAAGGTGAATTTTATATGGGAGTGTAGCGTGTCTACTCATAAGAACATCTACTTTATAAATAAATATGTATGAAGGTCTTGTTTCACTATTCAGACATTCAACACTGAAAGGATACTTTAATAGACTCTAATACGGGACTATAAAAAATATATGCTATTTGTATTGTGTACTCTGAATACATTATTCGATATATAAATTAACTGAATAAATCATTTTCATGAATTGTTGTTGATAAGGAGATTCATTAATCGTCTAGATAAAGGTTTGTTTTAATTTTCTGGACTGTAAGGTAAATAAATACTAAGGTGAGTAGAGTCACTCTAGTACCTAATAAAAAATAACTATTTTTAAATAACCCATGTTATTATGTATATTAAATTGGGGATATGTCGACAAAAAACCCACATTTTAATTTAGTAATAATATATAAATATCTAATCGTCCTAATATGCGATAAATAATTCTAAATGTTAACGGTAACATATTTTAAAATTGATGATGTTTTATTCCATACAAACATACGAAAAAAATAATAGTTTGAAATAGATCAAAAGTTAAATTTGGTTGGTTTTGATTATAATATATAATTATTTCTGAAATGTCAATATTGTTAAATAAAAGAAAGAAAGACTTGAAAGTCTCCTTTATATAAAGCTGCGTTATTAGACATATATTTTTGTGATATTGTTGCCAAATAATAAATATTTTAACTTAATTAGGAACAAGTTGTATTTAACATGATGACTTTTCAGAATTCTTTACTGTAATAGGAGAATCTCAAAGCCTTTAATATTGGCAATAAATTATTTGTAATACCTATACTGATTCTACTCTGAGAATATTTTAAGTTCGTCTAAAAATGTTGTATATTTATTTTGGCCGCGCGCAAAGACGAATTCATTCTAATATAGTCTCTGAAATTGTTGTTTACGTGATTTACGTGATTGGTATTTCCCCCCATGTGTGTCGAGAAACAATGTACTCGAGTATTGAATTGAGTATTCTTGAGTAAACATACAGGATTGTGTTTAAAAATAATATGTAAAGTGAGATGCTGAAGCATTGAGTTGATATGAGATGTTCCTGAAGACGCCGCCCGCCGTCGCGGCGCCATTGCAATAGGTGGCATCTTCACCTCAGGGCTGCACAACTATTTCATTATTGCACTACAGTTAAAATCGATATTTTCAGAGAATAAATATGACATTATTAAGCTCATATTTTAAATACATTTAATTAATAAATTAACAAATATGCTGGCATACATATTTTTAAAGAATTTATTCTTTGATTCAATACAGAATCAATTAGGTTCATAAAAAATAAATATGGAATACTTGAATCGTTTTCACATATTTCTTTTAAACATTAATAAATGCTAAAAAGTCTCAAGTATAGCCGTCGCGTCTTTAATTATAAAAGTTGTTCCCCTAATAATTAAGAATTATTTACACATATTCCACGGTGATATTTTATGCACTTGTAACCTTTTATAATATAAAATAACATGTTGTTTATCATATTGGATGCATTTTAAAATTAATATTTGCAATTTGTATTATATATCTTGTTTTCAAATTGATAAACTGTAATAATTTTTATTTCTGAACTGAAATAAATACCGGAATAACATACATACATACACCAATTATTATTAATAGTATAAATGTAAAGAAATATTTATTAATAACGAAGGATGAAATGTTGTATTACAAAGTAATTAAGATATTAACTAGTGGAATTCTTCATATCTCAAATACACGATAAAAACTTTATGGAGATAAAATAAAATTAATTGCCATTTAATATATTTCAGCTGACAGTTTGTTTGAAAACTTTTATTCGAACTATGTAGTGTTTGTTTTCAGTTAGATAAAATCACCGTTGAAACATATTTTTGGTCGTTTCAATATAATGTTGTATGTTTGTCAAAAAAAACATCACAACGAGGTATTAAATCGCCTTCGATAAGTTTTTCAAGTTGTAAAAAGCGATCCAGGTCATAAATGTCGCAAGTTGTGCCATTAACGACAAGTTTTTGGTGCCTGAAAAAATACTGAAAGTATGAAGATCGATTACCACAGAACAGAGACCTTATTTGTCCTGAAGACGGGAATATCGGATTTCTGATTTCACAAAAACCCCTTTCTTAACGGGTGTTCCCTTTTAACAAATTGTTAGTATATTTTCCTCCGAGGAAAATTTCATACCATAATAGTTTGTATTTATATGAAAGAGTTTAATAAAAATACCAGAATTGTAACATCAATGAAAGTAGAAATTTTTATTGAATAAATAATAAATATCAGCATAATATTCTAGGTCAAGTATAATTAAGCTTTAAGTTCCCAAATACAATTGAGTAAAAGCTTAAAAACGTACAATTTATTTAGAATCATTAAAATGAAGGACAATTAAATCAATTAACGATACTTTGATAATCAAATATTGCAAGTCAGGTTTACGAGAAACCGTTATAAATTTATTACCAATATTAAAAACAATGGATTTGGAAGCTTTTGATTCTGAATGACTCATATATGTTTTTATTTATATTGTTAGTATTACAAGTACAAGAAGATGAAAAAAATTGTCCATGTAAAAAACATTAATAATGGTGTATTTATTTTAATACATACAATTAATGTTATGAATAAAGATATTTAAATATTTAAAATATGTTCTCATTCAGGCATCAAAAGGCAATCAATTCTCTTTAAATAAAATAATTATTATTTTAATATTTTAAATATTTTTTTAAAAAATGAATCCGTGACTATTTCATCCTTTGTTGTTATTATCTTTTATCATATTGCTTTTTTTAAGTTGTTGCCGTAAATGGCGTAAATCTAATAAAAAAATCAATTAGGCATTTTTTTTAAATAAAATACAATTTCGCTTGCGTTTAGTTTAATTAAATTTTTTAATTATATATTTTCAGTTTTAATAAATTGTCATAGGTATTCACAGTGGCTTTCGAACGCAATAATCCATTTCATGTAAAGATATTTCATTTACATAATTTTGCTATTATTTAATATTAAAAAAATGGTAGCGTATACATTTAGTATAGTCTAATTTTTTTTTATCAGTAAACTTAAAATCTTCAGTGAAGGATTTTATGCCCCTGAAAGTTGTGAAGGCCCTGGCGTCCATTCGCAATATTACCTTGTTTAAAATGATGTTTACCTCGTCGTAGAAGCTATTTTCATAATAGTGTTTCTTGGAGATTTGTCAGGAAAACACCTTAATAATATCCTTTATGAAGTGGTATAAATATGCACCCTCAAACCCTCCCTTATCATCATAATATTTCAATATATTCGTACAGTTTCTCTAGTTTATTAAATGTGGTTATATTTAGTCGAATGGGCAGAATTGAGAATCACTGTAAACAGACACACATCTGGTTTTGGATAGACTCGAATAAATAAATAATTTTACTGGGTATATAATCGGTTAGAAAATATTTTTATTATTTGCTATCATTATGATTTACGAGGAAACTTTTAATTACTCTTAATATTAAATATTATATAACAAAAAAATGTATACAACTACTTCAGATTCTTTTGATAACATTAATAATCAAGTAATATACAGATTTATAAAAAAAATACTTAAGTAGTCTACCAAAATTATTTTTATTTTATTCAGCGTAGATAAATATGAACGTAAACTCAGCTAAAAAATGCGGCTTACATAAATATTTTCAAACAAACCTCAGGTCTGTAAAATATTTTTTGGGTGTGAAACCATATATTTATTTATTGATTGGTTCTAGCACATCATTAAATATACTAATTAATCATCATTCAATTGATATTTATTTATTATTTATATAAAACTACTTCAAGGGAATGGAACACGTTTTTCAGGAATAGAAAACTCGTATTTTTAACGCTTTCAGGCACAGAGAGTTTTTCCCTGTTTTCTATATGAATTTACAGTTGAATGCACAAACTCCAAAGTGTTTTATCACAACTGCTTTACATATTTTTAAAATAACACTACAATCCACTTCCAATCCTTCATAATTAATATAAATTATTATTTGCCTGTGTAAGGAGAAGATCTTGTACAAATTAAAGGCGCATATTTCTTACTTTTTTTTTTAACTCGAGCATGAGACACAATTTTAATATCGTCTTCGGATTGAATTAGAACAGCCTGAGGCAAACAAGCCTATTTGACAAACGAAATTAGAACCTAATTTCATTGCGGCAAGAGACACTTAATTGGATTTCGTCTGAGAATCCTTTGACAAGGTACACAAACACCAAGACGATAAAAAATACATTCAGGTAGCTGCTTTTTAAAAACAATGAGCAAGTTAAATTGTTATATACAATAAAATTAAAAAGAATCATATAAATAGTTATGTGTGTATTGTATGATTTATTTGATTGTCTTTTGTATATTTGTACAAATTATCTCAACCATCGTCCATTTATTTATGATTGAACTTTTTGTATGATTTTATTAATTGTATAATTTATAAAAATAATAGTGTAAGATGATAAAAGAATGCCATTTTCACTTCTCTGGAATATTTTGATAATTTTAACAGCGTTATGTTTTTCATTTCATTAATTTTAAAAAGCGTGTCAAGATTCAAAAACAAATTTTACATAATAATAGGTTCTAAATAAATAAAACTTTCATTGAAAATAACTTATTTATCCATCACAAAAACAATGTTTTTTGTTTTTTTATGCAGTGAAATTTCTTATAACGAGCATAACTTGTTTTAGAACTTTACTCGTTAAGCGAAAAAAACAATATATATATATATATATATATATATATATATATATATATATATATATATATATATATATATATATATATATATATCAAAGAAAATGCGTTCGTAGCCGAATATTATTTATCGTTAATTCAATTAAAATTGCATAATTATGAATTGTTGCAGAAAGGTGAATGCGATTTCTATTTGGAAAAAAATATGAATTTATTACTTATAAATACTTATTTAATTAATATTATGAATTTTCTTCTTGTTAAGGGTTGGTTACTCGTTACTCATGAGAGAATATAGTAGGGGTGGTTTCCCAGGCCACCCCATAGTACTTCAGAACTTGTTCGCTCCGTTAGATCTACCAAGTGCCGCCAAAGGCCGCCGTATTTGCCGGCGCAGTGGATCGAACCCGAGAGTCTCAACCACTGAGCCACAGGGCGGCTCGTTAATAGAGCAATTTTTATAATTATGAAACTTCCTTTTGTTCTGAGTGCAAAGGGTTAAATAATAAAACATTGGGTGTTATTTTGAAATAAGTTTTGAAGGCGAGTAAGAGTGTGAATGATACTGAAATGAAGCGTAGTAAAGTACAATACACAATGTGTGTAGTAGTTCCAGTTGAGTTAGCCATATTATGCATAGTGGTTAGTTGGTGTATGTGGCCACCTCTCTCCATAAAAACTATTAATAGATCTACAAATAATACACTATGCTTCTAATACACTATATTCTGGACAACTTTACTCTCCACTACTACATCGTGTTGTGAATTGACCACGTGGCTGAGGACAGCCCACTTTTACATTTGCCAACCCAATACTAATTACATTCATTGATAATCTCACTAACAAGCCTTCTGTCTTTTATTTACATTGAAATGTTTCCGCATTTGTCATAAATTGTTTGGCTTGGCGGAAATCATCAACGCGTTTTTGCGTGTCACAGAAAATATGTTATACAACACGTCTTTTATTGAACTTAAAATAATTAAATGTAAGGAATGGTACACAACTTCATTAATGCTCCAAGTCGGCTAGTTAAAATTCTCATTTTTTAATTATTATTATTATTATAAAGAGCTGCCTTGTGGCCCAGTGGTTTGTGTAACGGATTCGTGAGTGAAGACTCCCGGGTTCGATTCACGGCACCGGAGTCACTTGGTAGATCTAGCTTAGCAAACTAGATCTTAAGTACTCATTGCTGTGTGGTGGCCTGGGAAACCATCTCTACTATATCCTTTGATCATTTTTAACTTAATGTCCTCGTGGACTTCTTTAAGATAGGTGCCAGATTCAAGATCTAAGGCCATCTTAAGGCACTTGTTTTGTATGACTTGAATTTTATTTATATGAGATTTTGCCGCAGTAGACCAATCTGGGCATCCATACAAGAAAATATATTATTCAGTAGACAATATATAAATATTGTTTATACAACGTGTCTTCAATTGAACTCAATAAAGAAAAAACAACATTTACTCTATTAAATTCATTTATTAATAATCAATTATTTATGGTTGTGTTGGCATTACATGAAATCCTTTAAAAGATTGAATATTAAGTTCAATTAAATTCATCAATTAAAATCAAATTCAATATAAGCTTCCATAATAATTTATGGTTTATGATCAGGGTGGAAATTTTCGTGTTGTTTTTTTTCACCATGCTTTATGGTTATTCAAAATAATTCCTCTAGTGGGATTTGTATGGGATAACTAAGGGGAACGAAAAGTTAAGATCACCCAATTCCAAGTAGGAATTTTATTATAGGACGTAATTTTATTTTGGTTTATAATCCCAATATGGCGAATGTTTAATTATAGTTTGATCTATTAGCGGCATATCTCACTTCTTACCAGTGATGTGCCAAGTTAAAACAAATATTATAGTATTCCATTCTAAATTCTTATTGATGCACTCGTATGAAAACATTCGACATTATTATTGTCTTTATAACACTCCATGTAGAAAAAGGACACTAAAATATTCGTTTGACATTGGCACATATCTGATTTTGCCACTTAAGCTTATTTCATACCCAAAAACAGAATATATTGCTTCTAGAATCTTTCCAATGAAAGAATGAAAATAAACGCGAGCGCTTGAATCTGATTGGCTCGTGTTTGGTTACATTCTCCCATTGGAGGGATTCTAAAAGCGTATGCGATGTCCGGCTCTGAGAATAAAATACATGTAAGAATTGTAATAATATAGGAATGAACATAAGCTCAGCCATAACTGACTGTGCCAACCTCGAAAGGAATTATTCGAACACGCTTTTAATTTTTGTATTATTTATTTATATACTCAAAGCTATTTTTGGAGTCCTTACTTTCTATTTCTCCTTCTGCTAAGGATCGTCTTTTTGTCTTGATGTTTTTGTTCTATTTGATTTATTTCCCTATTTACAATTTATTTCTATGATGCGATTGATATTTTTAACTATTTTAATATCGTACCTGAATTCCAGGAGTGTTACTACCAAAAAAATGGAACCAAACGCGAATGTTTATTTAAATGCCTTCATTGGAAAGATTGTAGAGGCAAAATATTCTGTTTTTGGGTATGAGGGTGTTAGTGAGTCGTGCTAAAGCCGAAAGTACTGGTGCGTCTACAAATAGAGCTGGCCGACTAGAGCTTGGTAGTATTACTCTATTCGTGTACGCACCATATGCATACTCTGATTACACTATTATATTGAATACCATACGTGTCAAAATCATAAATGTGGAGTCAAACATATTTTATTATTAGAGGAATTCTTGAAGCAAAATTTTCTATTTTTATGTGTACAGCTGCACTTTGTACTAAAGAGTCATTAAATTTCTAAAAATATCATTTTTAAAGGTTTATTACAGAGCCTCAGAATTGTAATCGTATCAAAACAATTTATTAGGGTAGAACTGTTGATTTATTTTAATTCAATATACTCGTATCTCCAAAAGAAAAATATTTTAATAAATGAAAAGCGACTCAATTTTGGTATTATTTAGTAGATTTATGATACGCATTAACCCCTTTTTGTATCCTATTCTTATACATTAATTATATGTACATATTTATTAAATCTACTAACAGAATATTGAACCTTGATTCAGCAGTTCGACACACTAGTATAGAATATTATAGTCTCTAAGAGAAGACCACTTAGTGGAATTAGTTTCACGACCAATATCGACCACAGATATATAATACCAACTAATTATATGAATTACACCTAAAATACTATAATAAGAAATGCGGCAATTTGCTTTCTATCGTTTTTACTGTATGTTTCGTCTGACTGCAAAAAATAATGTAATTTGGTATAAATTTATGTCTATGTATGTTTGGTGATTTAATCTTCAAAACGATGGGATGAAAAAATACAATGCCTCGACTGTAATTTACATAATTTTCCCGATTGGTTATGGATTATTTTATTCCCACTCTTCACTTAAAATATTCAAAACAAACTGATAATTTCAGGCAAAGTTTATATAACATCATATACTGATACTAATGACTAAAACCGAAGTTTCAGCTTATAATGTTTAGTATCCTATTCATGAAGTTTTCGGCATGCGAACAACCCTTAACTGATTTTGTGGATGAATACATTAGACTAAACATAATAATATATTTATTTTTGACCGGTATAACATGACTATTGATTGCCGAGTATTTATTTCTTTGGGTCGTAAAGTTTGATGACTTTGGACACCCGCAGTGAATTATTATATAGCTCAAGCTGAAAAGTCACCAATTGGTTTTATTACCCTTTCAATATTAATTATCTGAAATGTGAACAGTTTTAAATTTCAAAAGCTGCCTCCACCCAAATACATTCGAGCGATATATCGATTGCGACCATTTATAAGCGGAAATGGTTTTAGTATCTATTTTGCATTTGAAATGAGCTTTTAATATTAGTTTCAAACGTATAATGTTTATATTGTCCTTATATCATTCTGGCTAAATTACCTTCAAGCATGAAAATCGTGTGCTAAAAATATCGATAACGATGACTCCATTAGCAAACCACGTTGTTGTTATTTGATTTCATGTTTATTAAATTCACCTCTTGGCGAACTGTTTAACTATTACAGTTAATGTGGGCTGAGAATTTAGAAAATAAATATGAAAACAATGATAAACCAAAACATTATCATCGGGAGCAACGTTAATAGAAAACATAATGTTTTTGCTATTATTTCGATAATATTGTTGGTAATTGTAGCTATTTGCAATTTTATTCTTGGTGTGTTCTGAATTTTCCATGTCTCTCAATCTCTTTTCTATGTTCTCATGTTTGACTTTTTGAATTATAATGGAACCAACATAAGTTACAGAATTATTCTTATAGTCCAGGAATTAAGAGTAAATTCATATATAACACGTCTTTAATTGAACTTCAAATATCTCTAAAAGGCTTTCATAAAATCAGGTCAACAAACTACGTAAATTAAGTAGACAGTGTTGCCATACGATACTAATATAATATATTAACTCATTAATAATAATAACGGAAAATTCGCGTACTTTCATCATAAATGATTTTATTTATTAATTTTTGAACAAAAAAGTATTTGGCCCGTTTTAAATTTTTTTGAATGTCTTTTTAAATAGTAAAATACTTGAAGTTCAATTAAATACATGTTGTATAAATTGATAAAATTGAACGTGATTTTATTATTTCAATACGAACCCATAAGTCACGTCTCTATCACGAGTTATTTATTGCTCTGTTATTATCTATAAATAAAAAATAATTCCAAGTTATCGAGTATATATTGCTATTCTCGAAGAGGTTGTAGTTGCGTGAGTTATTATTTATTAATCGCAAAACCTGGATGTCTGTGAAATAATAAATATTACATTAGGTTTTGGTAAGTGATGGGTAGTGACTTCGGATCCCCGTGTTATTTTTTGGTCACATTTATAAATAATAAAAATTCCGTAGGATTTTATTCACACACCGAGTGCATTACAAAAATTATTTATTCCAATCGGACGGTCTTGTTTTTTAAAAATTTATAGGTCAGTTGGTGAAAAAATCTTACAAACATATGGTAACGGAAATGGGTTTTAAAATTGATTTTTATTGGCATGCACATGTTTTACCGGCGCCGACGTTTCTATGATTGGCTTTACGATTTGCCGTTTGTTTATCGGAGATTATTTTTTTACGGTGTGGACCTTTTATGTGATCCAAGTCAGATATGTGTTTTTTTTATACAGTGGATGTTTAATTTTAACAGTGCTGAAAGTAAATCTCGTAATGTTTTGCACTCTGAATTTTATTCTTCGTCGGCGCCATTTATGGCAGGCGTCCATTACCATAAGAAACTTGGCGATGATACAGACAGCACCTTATGCTAAATCTTCTATCCGAAATTTACTTATAAACAAAATAATCCATGATTAATGGCCGCTATTGAAAGATCTGTAGGTTTATATAATCTCATTAATATTCAAGACAGTCCAAATCTTTATAAAACGTTAAAAAAAATAGGAGAGTGATGAAACTCTTCTTCACTCTACTGTTTCATTTTTATTTTTAATAATTATTGAAAATACATTGTTGTTAATTATTGGACAAGGCATCGAATTCACCGCTGAAACGTGCATGTTTCAAAAGATGACTGACATGTTAAACTATCAATTCTCTTCATAAACCATTCATAATTTTTTTCATGTAACTTTTTTTATCAATTATATCTTTAGTAGGGCCAGATTTTTCCATGCTTGATAAATTTTCAATAGCTTAGTGAATGACGTCACTTACTTAGCTATCACAAACTTACCAAGCATAGAAAAATCCCTACGTTATTTATTTATTTATATACGCCTCGACGGGGTTTTTAGAAGGTGTTACAAATTTTAGTTTGTTTGACTTAAAGGTGTTAATTATTACAAGACAAGACAATATGGCTCTGCCCGACTTGATAATCGTCTCCCTTAAAATCCAGGAAATTAAAGTAAACATGCCAATGAGTTATGATATATATATATATATATATATATATATATATATATATATATAGAGAGAGAGAGAGAGAGAGAGAAAGAGAGATGCCAATAATAAATGTAAGGCTCCAAAGGCTTCGTGTGTGTGTGTGTGTGTTTCTACCGCCTCACCGTCTCGCTTATTCAAATTGTATTGCATGTACTCTGTTTACATGTATAAGTGACTGGCACGTTATTATGTATGACGTAATATTCTATGGCGCTTCTAAAGATAAAACTTCATTGAAACATGCATTGAGACGGTCGATCTTCCAGTTGTATTTATGTTGTCTGATACCTATCTTTTGTGTCTGTGATGATCCGTATATAATAATTAGTGTGTGTTGCCTTTTATTCATTTCATTTTATTAAACATATTAAAAGATAATTGTTTTTTCAGAGGTGACTGAAAATGGAGATGAGCAGTCGCGAAGATGATGGCAATGAAGAGTGTAGTGCTGGTGTTGTGTAATAGTGATATTGTTATGGTGTAAGATGATGTGATGCAGGGCACCATGCCTGGCTACTATGGCTACAGGGGCGCCCATAGAGGCTCTGATTCTGGATGCCACAATTCAGACTCGGACTCGGCCTCGGCCAGTGGCTCCACGACCTCGACCTCGTCGCAGTCCACCGGAGTGCAGCTGCCATATCCTGGATTTACAGAAGTCGCCCTGCGCTACCTTACGCAGGACACCAGGCCCAGGAACTGGTGTCTCATGCTCATCACCAATCCATATCCTTTTCATAACAATAAAATACATTACAGGTTCACCCACATCCCCAAAGGGTGAGTTTTAATTATTAACTTTATAATATTTCCATCCATAAGACGCTAATACCGATATGTGTATTATTTGAGACTTATAGCGTAGTACTCTTAGTTGCGATGCAAAGCAGCTATGTTAGATCGCTGAAGCCTGAAGCGGAAGGTTGTTCTCGTGTTAAGCCACTGGTGTATTGTTCACAAACCATTGTATACCTGTCTTTTACCAAAATTGATATTCTACCCCACTCTTCTCTTTAGGAGTCGAGTGTAATGTGTGGCAGGGAGTATGTCTGTTGTTCTCTGGTGCTGAGCGAACAACTAGGATGAATGGATTACTTTGCATTTTTTTAATATTCAACACTATTTTACTTGCAAAGTCACCATTCATTATATTTTTATTACAGGTGAGATACCGTAAAGATACAATAATACGAAGAAAGACTCACTTTCAATTACTTACTATAAGCGTAGACAGACAAGTCTGCGTTCACTTCCCACCACCTGCAAACGTTATCTACTATTGTCACTCTAAGGGCCGGTTTCTCCAAGGCGAGCTATGTGACAACAGATTATACGAATTAAGAGTCATATACAAATATTCCGTTTCTTGCAACCATGCTAGATCTAAAGCCGATCATACCCGATGATTGTATCGAAGCCACTCCGGTGTCAATTCGTGCAGCCGACACTAGCCGAAGCGACGAGTTCGTCATGAAACCGGAATTGTGAGGGAAATATAGCACTAGCTTGAGCATTAGAGCATAAGGGCATACACGCCAATATCATCGAGTCAAGATTTTACAATTGGTAACACGAGCTAAATCTTGAAGAAGACGAGCTGAAGAATCCGGCCCTAGATAGACCCTACCATAGAGAAATAAATCTAAAGGAGTTGGTTTGTGGTGGTCCTGTGAAACCATCTTACTAATGTATATTCCTAGGGAAATGCGCGCACAGTAACAAATCCGCGACTCGTCAAAAAATAAAAATTCATGAAAGACAATTTTATAAACTTTTACATTTTTTTAAATGTGATTGTGCACAGTGATGGCTCCAGATGGAGTTGCCCCAGTATATGATAATAGTGTATTGTTTTGAGTGATAGTGGTTAAGGTGGTTTTTGAAATGACAGTAATTGAGAGTGAGTGGGTGATGGTGATGGTAGTAGTAGTAGCCCAGATAGTGCTTCACTGATTGCAACCACCCAACAAAATAGGCCACAAGCTTCTCCCTAACAAAGCCTGCAATGAGCTATTCAACACTACTAAATGTATACCACACCTAATATTCTTAGAAATCACCCTATATTCTATGAAGCAACATCTGAAACAAGCTTATCAATTTTAAATTTGTCCAATCAGATAACACTGTCTTCATGTGACCTTACAGTTCTGAAATTAATTCCACTTCAAGGTTCTAATCCTTCATATGTTACGTTACTGTAAAAGTTTATTTTTTCAGAATTAATTTGATATAACTAGGCTTATACATACCGGTATAAAATACCATAAATATTAAAAACAACTTATATCTTCAATAATGCACTAAGCGTCTATTCACATTAGGGCCTTGCGCAGCGGCTCCGCTGCGTAGTGTCGCCGTTGCGTCGCGTATAAATGTCTCCACAACTTCACCACGCAGTTATGTCACATCCAAACATCGTAATTTGAGTTCTGGACTGCCAAACTGATCTGAAAAGTGGAGCTATGGTCATTGATGTGCCAAAACTATGTGCTAACTACGCAACGGCGACAATAAGCAACGAAGCCGATACGCAACGGAGCCGCTACGTAATGCTCTAGTGTGAATAGACCTTAAAGGTACATTTCCTCATTTTTTTAGAATTTGCCTAGGTACTAAATACTTCCATACATAATAATCTTTAGTGCCTTCTTCATAAAAAGTATTATTTATTCCATAAAAGTATTATTGCGCCTTTTTATCAATATTATTTGGTTTTGATAGATCTACATATAGTTATTAAAACTGAAGAAAAAATTAAGTTGCTATTCAATTGAATATTTAATTATATAATATATTAATAGATCATTTTGTATTGCATAGTTCAACGGTTAAAAATAACCAATTGAAAACAATATTTTATGCTAACTAGAAATCATTTTCAAAAATAATTCATTCTGACCATATGGTTCTTATAAAAGCTCTTTGCTTGAAAATTCCATTACTCAAATATAATAATATGTGAATCCTGTGGCCGGGTAGAATTTTCCAATATTTGTTCAACAAGAAAACTCTAAATGTTTTCCAAGTTGAAAATCCGTGGCAAAGAGTTGTTCAGAATACAAAAGAGCCACTTTGAATGTCTCCTTCGAATAGTCAAATGGACCTTACGTTATTAAAGTTACTTTTTTCACACTCCATTGTCTTAGATACCTCAACATTTCGGGTATCTAATTTTTTATTTAATATTTTATTACCTCGTTAAAGAATGCGGGAACTCTGGAGAGGTAAATCTTTCTACAGGTGAACAAAGTCATCCATCTTTTAGAAGCCTTTCTTGGAAACATGCCATAAGATTTAACAAGTATATTTTCTGGTCTCTTTTTAACGAATTTATTAATAAAACCTTTTAGTATATTTTATCGACTGGTGGATTTGTATAAATTTAAGCAGTTGGCGATAATTGCCTCAGTATTCACCTTACAATCTAAAAAATCAGAATTCAAATAATATTATTTCTGACCTCAAATAAATTCTATCCATTATTTTTAATGTTGATAAGGATTCTATCCTCTGAGCTATTTAATAGTATTACAAAACTATTATAATATCTAAATATTTAAAATAAATGCTAATCGAAATATTTCATCCAAAGACTAACACATTATTTTCTTCATTATAAAATTTAAATTAAATTTATGCAATATGATCAGTTGCCGTTCAACAACATTAAAAAACTAAATTAAATATTCTAAATTGACATTGAGCAGTGAATATTTCAAGGGCTAGGCTAATTTTATATATATATATATATATATATATATATATATATAGTTATATATATATATATATATATATATATATATATATATATATATATATATTTATATATATATATCATTAATTATGAATAAAATACCTAAATAATAACACAGACTTAGTGTCCTATAAGCGGCAGCTTTTTTTATTTCAGATTATTATAAAATGATAGCTGTGATTATTAGCGAATATAAATATGACTGTTACTATTGGGTGACCTAAAATGTGACAAAAATAAGTCAATAATATTAAAATATGTTTGGGAAAATATTCTCTAAGATATTATATATTATTACTTTTAATTTTTTTAATCATTATTGAATATTTGATATAGGATTTATTTAAGGATGCAATGTGACTTTCATTAAAAGTCTAGGTTAACTTCCCCTCAAACCTCTAAGATCTATAATATTCATATTTTCTTGAGGATCTTACACAGCTTAGGTTATTTACTTGTATATAGATATAAAATACAGAATATCAATGTTTAAATGTCAGTGTATTGAATGAATGTTAAAGAAGTTTTATGAAACGACGCAGCTGTGCCAAAATACCAGCCTTGTTTTATTCTAATTGGCAAACTTTGAAACGTTTAGCACTGTTTACTTGTTGTCCAACCCCTGTGAATATTATTATTATCTAACTCTATGTGTAAAATATACTTGAAAGTTGAAATGAAAGGTGCTTTTCAACCCAACCGCAACATCCAACGTGATGAATATTGCTAGAAGACTTCAAAGAAACGAAAACTTTACCAATATGTATTGATATTCTACAACAAAATTTTATATTAATCGATACCCTATAACGGGTATTGAAAAAGCTTTATTTGAACAAAATATGAAACTAAACATCTCATCCATTGATAATTAAAAAAATGTATTCCATTAAAATTTACTCCTGAAAAACGTTATTTATCAAAATTTAAATGTGTAAAAAAATTATTCAAAAATAATAATGCGATAATCTTGTAATTACAAAATGATTTGAGCAAATATGGGTGAAAAAAATAAATAGGAAATCATTTTTTGCGATTGTTTTTTCATACTTAAATTTATTTTATTCATGTAAATCTGGAAGTGTTTCCGCCATATGGAGAACATTCTTCGGCGTTTTATTTATTTTATTTTTAACAAACTAAGTAAGTTCTTCTATTAGATATCAATCACAAAATATATGTATATGTTCATATTTTTGGATGTAAAAACAATAAATTCATAACAGTATTTTTGAATAAAAGAAATTTGAATCCAGTGAAGTAGATTCTTCGAATAGTTTTAATATAATATGAAAAAACGCTCACAGTGTACCAGGTGAAATATAATAAAAATGTGTAGCATATTTTTTGATAAAATGTGAAATAACAATGCCGACGCTACAGAAATTCAACCGTCCTGAAAATATTTTGGATATGACAAAATACGTATTTTGCTGAAAGCTTTCTACTCAATCGAGTCGATGTATTTTTCAGCTTTCAGACCGTTGTAAGGTTTTCCCAGTGAAAACCACATCAGTTCAGACCTTTTAATTGTTTTCATTCGTGTGGTGAAATCAGAGGTCATACGGTAAAATAGCACACACTGTTTTGAAAACATTTATATCGTAAAATTCAGATTCAAGGCTTGTGCTCAAATAAACTCAATTATTTCAATCAAAGAGTTCAATTCCCAATCAAAAGTGTAAAGTATGATATTATTGTTGACTTCATAACTTCCCTTTGGCATATTAAAGGCTCTATAAAGTGGCAGGGTAAACCATTTCCATTGATTTAATCAATAAGGGCAGGTATCTAGACCCCTTGCTCTATATATCACAATGTTATACTATCAAACTGTTGGTTATATCACAAATCCTTTGAAATGGTTAACATTTCAACCTTTGAGAAATGACAAACAGAAATGTCACTCCGATTATAAATCTACTTATATTCAACAAACAATTGAGGCGTTCAATTCGTTGACCACGAACGCAATATGATTTATTTTTATATAGTACTGCTCATGTGGTTTATTATAACAGGTTTTTTTACAATTAGACTAATTAAAATTACATGCATATTCAACATAATTTCCGTTCCTTAATAATTTATTTTTATTTAATTATCAATATTGTATGGAATAATAAATAAGCAAATGCCTATATAACATTTTCAAATAACATGTTAATATTATGGCAATACAAGCTTCAATTATGATAAACATATTAATTTTTAATTACAGGCATTGACTCAGTATGAAGTATAGGGGGACAATTTTTGTAACAAATATTTTTTTTATACCTTTATAAGCCCCCAGAGGCTTTTTTATTCTAGTTATAAAGTCACCGATAGGGGATTCTGCCCAATTTAATAATCGCCCCAGCATTCATCTTAAAATCCAGAAAATCAGAGTAAACTTAAATAAATTTAAAAAAATAAATAATATGATTAGATCAGGTTTTGAACTCATGACTACAATATTTGTAGCTACGCGCCTTATTACCCATTTTTTTTTTTAATTTATAGTAATTATCATTGTATGTTTTACATTTTATTTATATTATATTTGTTTACTTATATTATCTCCTTCCTTTACTATGATTTAAAAAAAAATTACTTGGCGTGACTTCAATACCCCGTAATCAATTCATATTTATTTTGAAAAAATATTTAAGCTGATGTGTAAAAAATATGTTTTTATTATTATAAATACCCAAAGTAACAAGAAAACCAAAATGTAAGTAAAAATCAAATTTTTACACATGTTAAATTGTTATAATTAATTGGATTTAATACTAACCTATACTTATGAAAAAATAAACTGAAATGGAATATAGAAAAATTCTGTATTCGTATTGAAAATAAAGTATATTCATAATTTTTAATCCTTTAATTTAATGAGTAACTTGTTCGCTTTCCTTTTTTACCTGTTAATATTTTAACCAGGCGTCTTTCACATACACAACGTATTTTTTTCTAAAAAAACACCAACAAGAGTATTCTCATGTTATTTTACATTTCCCATTTTATTCAGCGCCGAAACGGGCGACTTTTTTTCAGTTTCAGCCAACGAATGTTTGTGTTTTACAATTCCGTGTATTCAGAAACATTCATTGTTTGATAACCTTGATTCTGCATACATAATATGTTTTAAAATAACATAAAGTTATAATTGGGAATTTCATCCTGTGAAAGGTTTCGTCTCTATTTGTGACATTTCCTGAACAATGATTGATTACTTTTGACTTATGACGATTACAAACATTTGGTATTTTACCCAAATTATATTTATTGGTATTGATGACTGCTTGAATTAGTTTTAGACCGATTTTTGGATAAAATTTCACATATCATCATCAATCAATTTCATTCTTATCTTATACATTTCATGCTTTAAAACATACACTTTTAATCAGTGAAAATATTTTTGTTTACAGTGTTTTTTCCCATGAATTTGAGATAAATTAAAGCTTCTCAATATTTACTTACTTTCTTAAATGCATTTAAATTTAGTTCCTTCACAATAATATTAAAAAAAACTAACCAAATATTAGAAATCAATACTTAAAGTTTGATTTTTCAGTGAATCTATTTTAAGGTGAGGGTGATTATTTTCTTTACCCTTAATTAAAAATATGAAATGAGAGCAAATAATTATAAATAATAAAAATATACGTTTATGTATATGTATATAAATAGCATTATAGGTATAAATAATAATAATACGTAGTTTTCGTCAATTTCCTCTCAAATTTTCAATATTTATCTCAGATTTGGAAAAAAATCTAGGCTTAAACGGCAACCGTAAAAAATAAATAGATACATATAAAGGGGTGTTATTTGAATGGGTGGAATACTTATCAATCAATCAATCAATCAATCTTCTTTTTTAAATGGAAATTTAATTTATTTATAAAATATACAATGTACTGCTTAGACTAATAAATTTTGAATAAATCTTACCCACTATGTAAAATGATTTTTTTAAATAACATTATTCACTTCAGAATATCTCGGGGTTTTTTTTTGGACGGTCAGGTAGGAAAAAAAGTATGAAAATAATATAAAGGATGACTCCCCTGAGAAGAGGTGGTTTTGAAAATGCTCGCTATTCGTTTTGCTAAAACACAATATCGATTGCTCGTTAAATTTTATTTTTCAGAGCTACGCCTTAAAAATGTGTGTGGTTTTTTTGCCACAGATAATTTGTATAATTAAAAGTTGCTATAGCGGCTGGTTTTATGAAATTTAATCTGCTTTCGACATGTTGAACTTTTCTCTGTTAAATATTTTATATGTATAAAATCACTCCAATGATTGAATACAAGTTCTCGGTAAATATGATATAGAATATTATTTTATTTATAGGCACGCGCAAATCCCCTAACAATAAAATTCCATACAAAAGAACATCGACAAAACGTTCTGCCAACAGAAAGGTTTTCGCATTTCACGAACCACCGAAGGCTTCTTATCCATTTAAATACATGAACAAACAAACGTTCCTACGCTTTTAAAATGCCACTTCGTGAAAAATTATTAAACATGCTGAATACACAATTGTTTTATACTGAAACAATAGTGTCAACTTCTCTTGTCGGTAAAAAGTGGCCCATATTCGTATATTGCTGACCATTTGCAGTGTCATCCATTGCCAAAGGAACAAAAACCGTTGTTTTATCTTTATTACTTGGCTTTATATCAAATAATAAAGATTCATCTCCCCTTCTATAAGCTCGTAAACTCTTCAAACTGTCGTAATAATTATTGATTGTTTTTATTCTCTGCGGAATAAAGTGTTGTTTAGACCCGCGCAGAAGCGATTATACATACTACAAACTGCTATGATTGGTAATGGGGATGATTATGTTTTTACCAATACTAACCTCTGACCTAACCTAACCGAAACCTCTGGGTATGTATGAAATATGAAATTTGCTCTAAATACATAATTATTATAGTAAATTATGATAGATATTTTTCAATCATACAGTTATAATATACGTATTGTATCAAAAATGAATCAAGGTTTGAATTCCATTCAATTTTTTTTAAATTAGCTAGATCTAAACAAATTATCAATAGGTATAATTAAAATTAATTTGCCCCTCAAGCACATAATACAATATTTTATTAAATCAATGATGACATGTTTCTCTTGGTGGAATTCTTTTATTAAAAAATATATTGAAAATTCCACTGTATCTAAAATTTCAAATATATCTTTTTTACGATTTATTAAAATCATGCAAAAAATTGACAATATTTTTATTTTATTTAATAATAATTTATTAATAATTCCCTAAAAATCAGCCTATATAATATCAATTTTGACATACCATAAAAATAAATGGGATACTGTAAATAAATCTAAATAGTTTAGAATTTAAATTATTTCACTGTGGATATTGCGGAAGGAATTTTTAAAATTTCAAAATAAGTATTGTTTGCTCGCAACTTCCCAATTTTTATTAATTTATTCATTGTTGAAAGTAGACTTAAAATTATTTGATTTTTACACAAATCGTAACCGATGGAAGCGCTTTTTTAACATTCATCGCAAGATTTGATTGCTAATTGCTCATTAGATTTAAATTAAAATATATTAATAATGTAGCTAGATAGTTACTTAATAAGTTTATAGTAATATTATGTAGTTATTGATTGAAAAATATATTTTTACAGCCCTTTTTACATTCGCGGTGTAAGCGCATTTCAACGATAGTTATTGACTGAAAACACATTTTTACAACCCTTTCACATTTGCGGCAACACACATACAATGTTATAAATGAAAAACCATAAAACACATAGTGCTTGATAGTAAATATGATCATATAACGTTACAAGGGGTAAGTGTGCATAATAATTGTGGACTAATGGGGTCGTGTAACATGATAGAGGGCAAGCAAGTGAAAGAATCGAAGGCTTTGTACATAATACGTACCCTTAGAGATCACGGGCAGAGAAAGACCCCCTTAAATAATAAAGTGGACCCCTCTGGAATGTAAATAATAATTCGAGGATCATCCTTGGATTATGTTAGCTGCGTTGAAAATTGTTCGAACTAATTGAATATCAACAAATACGACATTCATATAATCCGACCTTACAGCCCCAACACATTTTTCTTTGATGAATATTTTATTATGTACTCGCCTTATCTCCTCTTCTTAAGATATATTTTTTATCTTGGAGGAACACTCTAAATAAAATAACAATTCGTATTAATATACAGAATGTAAGGCAAATTTATAAATAAATTATACGAGGAAATAATTGATTGATGGTGATTTTGCTTTTTAGGATAGTATAAAAATATTGATAAACATCTAATATAAAAAGCACTTCTCATGAGAATTATTATGATTATAATTATACTTGAATTCATTGATAGAATCATGTGCATTTTAAATACATTTATTTAATGTATTAAAAATAGTGATTTATTTACGTCTCATTAATAATAAATATTTTTTATTTAATAATAATTTATGGATGAATGCATTTCTCTTTTTAAATATTAAAAAGTATATAATTGATGGCAAAAAGTCAATATTGAGTTCTTGGTTATGGAAATGAATGACACAATTAAAACTTATTTCTTAAATACAATAATTTATATTGTATTCATTTTGTTTTAATTGAAATTTTAGTTGATATACGACAATCGTTTGGAATATGGTTCACGTGTGTAATATGAAGAAAAGAGCCATCATTATTCAAGAAACTATTTCACTTCACATCCAGGATATCAGAATAAACCTAGATCGATCGTGATTTGTCATAAATTTTATTCCCGATTCCATCACTGATATTGTTTGTAGGCAATATTTTTTTTTAAATAGCGATTTATATTTATAAAAAATATATTTTAACTGGCATATTAGAAGTTCATAGGACTTTTATGATGATTTATCGAATGAAATGATTAAAATAATACATTTTTTTGTATTTTCCTGCGACTCTCAAATTGTCATGAGTTTTCCCCTAAGGGCACATCTGTCTGTAAAAATTACGAATTGGATTTTTTAATGAATCTCGTGTATTCATTATATGTATTATGAAGCAAATAATTTTATTGATAAGCAATTTTTACACACAACGATATTTTTTCCATCATTCAATGTTTAAACGTGTGCGATAGCAAAGGTTGTTTGTTAATCTATAAATGACGAGACTGTGAAATGGTACTTTGCTTTTTGAATATTGAATAGAAATGTATAATTGATGATATTGTGCGGGTTGAATGCAGTTGTTTGTATTTGCTGGTTGAAAACAAACGGGGAATTATATGAAATATCCACTCTTTGTTATAATTGCACCGACAAAACACTATGTATACAAATTAATTACCAAACTAACCTTGATTGTTACACATAATATGTGCTAATAAATTTAAACTTGAGGTCAAAATATATAGAAACAGATCAACAGAATATGAAGTTTGCACGATCATACAAATATTTATCCTACTATTAATAAGATTTATATCACATCTGGAACAACTTATTATACAATTTGCATTTTAAATATTTCAAGGGTCCGTACATTACAAGATGATAACAAAAAAAACATAAGATTGTGGGAAAATAAAAAAAAAATATTTGTAAATATCCATCCATTTTTTGTAAACAAAACATTTGGATATTATCGTTAGATATCTTGTTATGGGCATTTATTTACCTGTTACCAAATAATTTTTATCTTGAAATGGCAATTTTAGTATACGCCCTTATTCCACCTGACCGCTCATTATTTTTTTTCAATATAAAATTATTCAACTTAGAAGAAACGGCACAGACATGGGTGCTTCTTGTGTCTCCACCAATGAGAGGAATATAAACAAATACGAGCGCCAATCAGCGCCAAGCACTCTTTTTCTCATTGGCGGAGACACATTAACAAGCACTCGTATCTGTGCCGCGCCTTAGGTTTGCATACTTAATTTTTTAAACCTATCATCACAATGCATTTATAACAATAAATGAATCATCTTCGTACATTGAAACGTTGCCGGCATTACTACATGCGTATATTATAAATATACTTCACACAAAAGCGGGCTGTGGCCACCTGCAACATAAAATCCGATAATTAGACACTGATGATTTGCCGTGAAGTGCTTTATTAAAATGCATATTGTTTTCATACATTGGAACATGGTCGTTACAACAACTTGTGCATATTATACATATACTTCATACATACGCGGGCGGTGGCCACCTGCAACTCTCTAGTCCCTAAAATCCTCATCATCATGTAAATTGCTTATATAGTGACATATTATTTGTTCTTGTATATATCAAGCAACTTTTATTGAGGCAATTAGCTTATTCAATCAACTTTCAAATATATAAGTGTCTTGCATATTGTTTTCATACATTGGAATATGGCTGGCATTACTACATGCGCATATTATACATATACTTCACACATACGCGAGCTGTGGCCACCTGTAACATTGTAATCCCTAAAATCGAGACCAACAACATTTTTCTTACAAAACATCCGCAATGATCATGTAAATTGTTTACATATTTGTCGTTGAATATATCAAGCAACTTTTAATGAGGCACTTTACCATATTAATTGACAGATCAACAATACGGGCGGTAAAAGCGGCGCCCCAAGCGAAATATTACGAAATATTTGGTGGTGGTAGTTTAATAAATTTAATTAATATTACCTCTTTTTAAGCTCATTATCATAATGGATCTTGTGATCAAAACATGCAGTAATTACAAAATTAAACAATAAGTTGGAAGTTCAAGTTAAAAACCAAACAGTTCACATCATGAAACAGTCATTTTCTTTGCGGTTTAAAAACTAGCAACAGTTTACGCCTTCCAGTTAATATTTAAATACTTAGCTCCAGAATGTGCATTCAATAATTGTTAGTGTCCACATTAATTGAACGTCATACGAATACCATGTGGTTGATTTGAATTGTTTTATAATATGTAGAGGTATCTTTTGATTGGCTTTGTGGTTCAGATGCAGTGCTGTATTGATCGATAAATAATAATAGGATTGGTTTCCACTTTCCAGCTGTGCCTATTAATATGGTTAACTGGAGCAATCCACTGTGAGACTATAACTTACTTTTATACCAAACATTATTGAAACCCCATACTAAAACTACTGCTAGCTATGTGTATGTAGGAATTAATCAAATTCTCTACGTGTTGATATTAAATTCCATATGGAAAGCGGTTTTAATACCTGGAAGTATTTAATTTTGAAATAACCAACCTTTAGAATTTATATGCTAATAAAAAAGGTTTTAATATGATTAATTATGAGGTTGGGTTGAATAAGGGCGTATAACAGGAGCTAAAGAAAATGTTGAGTATATTTACAAAAGTAATTATATGGAAAAAGGGCGTATTTATATCACGAAACCCCGTAATTCTTACTGAAAAAATATGATTTGTAATAATATTAATAAAAATCGTTATAGATCCAGGTTTACTCTGATTTCCTGGATTGTAATTCTATTATAAATTATTAAGCCAGAAAGAGCTCTCTCTTGCTAACTAATGTTCCAATAAATTATAGTATTATGAATATTTTAATTGGGTCGAATGTTATTTACAAAAGTCTCTATCGTTCCACATTTATTTTATCTGAAATAAAAATAATCATTTTAGTCATAATAAATGATAAAAATGAGTTTTAGAATGGTGCGCATATTTATTTCCTTGTCTTAATAATTTTTATTTTTTGATAATGTATGGAAGTATGATATAAATAATACCGCATATGCATTTTTTACATTTATATAATTTTTTAAAGTTGTAGTAATCTGATGCCAAAAAACAGGACAAGAATGTTGAGTTCGTGGTTAAGAAACTAAACGCTTCAAATGTCCACCATGTAATATAATAAAAATCGCAAATTAACTACAATTTTTTTTCAAATAAAAAAAAAGTTAAATAAATAAAAATATGTTAAATTTAATTTAAATACAGCGAAATACGTATGTAAATCGGTGTGTTTGATCTGGTCAATGTGTTCTGTGTCCCAAGAGACACTTGTTGATAGAAACAGTTTACCAAATACTAATACAATCACGAAGGACATGTGGGTTAAATTATATTATTCGATAGAAGTACACATCTATTTTAAAATTCCAAGGTCTGGATCATAACTAGCCCAACATATTTAATATTCATAGATGTGTGGTGATGATGGTTACCAGAAGCCGAAGCATAAAAACATATCTTTTATGGTTTCGACCTTAATAGCCACACGACTAAACCACACCATTTCCAGATATTCATTTCATTTTAAAATAGTTCAGATGACCTGAAAAAATTATCGCTTTAAAATAGGGAAGATATAATCCCCTTTCTGAAATTTTCAGGATTATTTTCATGATTTCAAGGAAATTAGTCGAATTAACACGCATCATAATGAGGAAGATAATCTTTAACATTGAAAATAACGAGATTCGTATCCTGGGCTCTATAGTCTTAATTTAATAATATAATATATATAATAGCCTAGCATATGTGGTGTTTAGGGGGTTAAAATAAAAGAAAATGATGTACTGTAAATATTTTTTAGATCCTTTTTATGGAGTAATGTTGGAATGTAATATATGAGAACAATGCGAGTATTTTTAAAATTCGTAATAATTTATTTATATAATAACGCTTAATATCACTATAATACAAATTTTAAAGATATAGAAATAAAACTATTGAAAATTACAATTAAAATATACTAGTTTATCTATAAAAATCTAAACGATAAAATAAAAGTGTTTTTTTTTTAAACTTTTAAATGTTTGAAATTTTTTTATCCTTAGTTTGCATAATTAAAATTTAATTGAATAAAATCCCACCCGGGATAAATATTCTTTTGCAAACAAAGGCCCTAATTTTTTTTTAATATACACCTTTATAACCTAACCTTACCTGAACTAATCGAAAAGAAAGAATATATTACTTTATAATTATAATTATGGATGATTCACTACGCATGCGAAGTATTTTTCGTTAAACTATTAATTTATTACTATACATAAATACTTACTATTTATTTCTCATACTTGTAGAGCAAATTTAAGAAACGCTTAGAGATAAACGATTGTGATGAGGTGACATTTGGTCTACAAACATAAGAAGCAAAAAGTAGAGCGGCATCGTCATTAATTTTTCAGGGGCACATTAAAACATATACACATATGTTAATTGAAAACGCTTTTTTTAATTATTCATAAATAATACTATATATATATATATATATATATATATATATATATATATATATATATATATATATTTTATAAATATATTTTCGGGGGGTGAACCAGACATTATATGTATTTTTTTAAAGAGAATTTGTATGTTCATGATGGGTCATGTCTAAAATTTGCAACCGATGCATGACTATTCGATGAAGCAGAAAGCGTTTTCAGTTTATATTCAATAAAATATAAAGCAATACTTGTTATTTTGATGCCTTTGATACAATATTGTATGAATAACAAGAATAATACAATACTTTCTCATATCTATTGTTGAAAAAATTCAATCAGGCGCCTGCAGTCCAAGGAGAAATGGGCTCTATAAAAAGGGATTGAATTACCGAGTAACAATGAAGTTACATTTCAGTTACTAGGGTTGATAATAAAAATCACGTGCACTCTTTAACGGCCAACCGTATTTATTATACAATAAGATATTTGATACTTTGTAATACAAATTGTTAACTTGTCTCAATTTTAATGCAAGAACAAGTATAAAGACGGAGGCAACTTTTAAAGCCTTCGTAGAGAAACTTTATAATTGAGTAATGCGTTGACAATTAACCGAATAGCAAAGAGTTTTACAACTCAAAGAAACTCCACTACTGACAAAATTATATAGTAATCACTTTAAACTGTCACTAATAATACGATATATTTTTTTCTAAAAATATTATTGATTTATAAAGTATATACAGTATAAGGTTAGGAATAGAAAAGCAAATGGGGTAAATGGACTACACTGTATTTTTATGCTTTATGCCAATGAGACCCATTTACCCCCATTTGCTATCCTTTATGTATTAGCTTCTAATTTTTCTCTAATGCATCGATCATACATTGAGATATTTTAATAAAAATTATATTTTTTAACTAAATTAAAGAAAATGGGACATTTACAATCTAAATACTATTTTAAAAAATATTAATTAATTAATACTAACATAAAAATTCGGGAGTTCTAAATGCAGCGATAATTTTAATAAAATGTAATAACAGCGGTTAATTCTTATTATTTTTGGAAAAAATATAATTGCTACTAAAAATATTTATTATTTAAAAATATACCTAATTAAATAAGCAAAAATATAGTTTAACCAGTAACAATATATTATCACTGATAATATACCTGGATACTGGATACATAAAACTGGATGTTTAAATGTTAAGATGGCGGACCAAGTAGACGAGTTTGACAGAGGCAAAACTATTTGTCTCATTCATAGTTCAAATTCGACTATATCTTCTTATTACTTGTCTTCAAATGAAGTTAAAATATTTTAAAGCTTCTTTTATAATACTAAATGGATTTATATGAAGTAAAATTGTTGGAGCTATACGCCACCGAAATGTTTACAATTCAAATAAAATTAGGAGAATCTCAAATTTTTAATAATTCTTATTATTAAATGGTTTTCACTCCATCAGAAGGCACTCTGTATATTAATATCGGGTCATTAATATTTCATTGGTCTTGTATTTAACTTATTGACCCTTTTACAGTCAGAATATTTAAAATGAAGGAAGTGGAATCTGAATTGTCGTCAAACAAAATGGTTTGAGCTTAAATCCCATGGCGTCTTGATAATCCCCATCAAACCATTGTTCTACGTCACACTCGAGACTCTTGCCATTTTTCTTTGTCGCCTTCCAGTCTTCCTTTCTCTTCCTCGGCACCCTTTTCATTTCCATAAAAGACGTATTATTATTATTCCTTTAGTTCCTATCATCATTGTTGGAAGACCCGCATATTATATAAAAATAACCAACATTTTCTTTGGGACGAGAAGCCCTATGATATTAAATTATCATTCAAAGAATCACAAAGGCAAACAAAATTTAATCTAACTACATACTACCTTCGATCGAAATTTAATATAGATGTATTTACTTTGACCAAAGATTAGATTGGTTCGTATCTTAATAGAATAGCAGAGATCCCAATAACATCACTATTGTTATGTATTCAATTGAATGAATATTGAAAGGGACATTTGTAATTTAATCAAAACATAATTTTATTCATTATTCTGCATTTACAATTTCAAACTATTAAGGTTTTAGTTTTGAAATTTAATAGTATGAAAATAATTATTAGGTATGATTTTTAAGCTTTTTTTGCTTTGTTGAGTATTAATAATTACAAAATTGTATTCATACTAATTGTGGAGAAAAATTATAAAAATTCACATTGATAATATTATGTGATTTAACCTTGTTTAAAAAAGGGTCAAATTCAACATATTAAATGGCACAAATAATTAATATAAAAAAATACTAATAAAATTAATATGTACCTATAAAAATGGATATTAATTGAGGAATAAATAATATTTTTATATTTTAATGTGTATTAACTATTGAGAATATTAATTTAACTAGAAAACTAATATGAAAAATATACACCAGTTTAACATTCTTTTTATATGAATTCACTATTCATTCTTTTTTATGATGAAAGTCAAGAATATTTATTAAATGAATATATTATAAATATAATGGGTGGACATGAATTAACTGAGAATATTTTAGGTTGAGGTAGGATATCGCAAAAATAAGTGAAAAAAATTTAAAATATGGTAAAAATGGCTTTTGGAATCGACCATCTTGGAATCAGCTGTTTCTGTTAAATAATCAGTAGTGGCTGTCGCGTGTGTATTGTGTCTGTTAAATACGTTAGGAATCAAGCAATATTTTTTGTAACAATTCGCTAATATTTGCGATACCCTACCACCCCCTAAAATATTCTCAGTAAATTCAAGTCCACCCTGTATAATATTAATTGCGCGTTTATCTTAATTCTATTATAATTATTTATTGAGATTAATTTATTAAAATACATTCAAAAGAGGGTTTCAAGCAGGTGTTATTAATGATAATGTAGAAGCTGTGATGTGAACAATAATTATGTTTATCGTAGTCTCGTAGCACAAACAAGACGTTCATACTTGCTACGACAATATTTATTTACCATACAAACAATAATCATTTTCACAATCCCTATGTCAATTCGCATATCAATATTTGGAATATATATTATATAATATCGGAATGGAGTTGCCATGATAAATTACATACAGTACAGTGATACCAAATTACATCTTGAAATGTCTACTTGTCATATTCAGCTTGATATGCTACGACACCATAAATAAGTGACACCATGAGACCAACCAATATAGAGTAAAGCTTTACCTACCCAATGATTTTCTCAGACTCTATCGAGCGTAAGGATGTCGAGGGAAAGAAATAAGGGAATAAAAAATACATTTCAACGGGAGAGTCTTCTGAGAAATATTATGCGGTGATGTATAAAGACTCAACCGTGTTTTTCTTTCATCAACTTTCAACTGTGTAGGAGATTGCTATGAATAATACAATATTGAGAATTGATTTAATACTTAATTAAAATACATTTTATATATACACCTATACACACATTTTTTTTCGATAATCAACTAGGATTCCCATTTTCAATATTGAATGGAGTTTGTAAGGAGTCACTTATCTCCTTGAAGTCTTTGCCGAATTTCAGCATAATCCTCCTCTTTGCTGAAACTTTCAACAAGGCCTCTCTCACTCTTTTTTATCATACAAAACCCACGGTCTCGTCAACTCTTTTCACACAAACTTAAAGATGAAATTTGTATCTCCTTTTGAATGGAACGCTTGTGGCGTTCTTTTGCACAATATTTGCACACCAACTCTTTTTCACCCGCAAAAGTTCAACAGACACAATGGAGAGAAAATCACCGGAATGTAGATAATTTTATAATCAACCCTGTTTTCTGCATCTCTAAATTTTGGCACATTGATGATATTGTGGACAAGCTTCTATTCAAAAGTAGGTCAGACGAATTGAGCCTCTATTATTACATAAGTGGGCTTAAAAAAAATTCTGAATCGGGGTAAATATTATCTAAAACATTGAAATTTATTATTGGTTACATGAGTTAAACATTAAACGTTGGATTTGGGCCAGAGCTTTTAACCGTGACTGTATACAGAACGATTAATCCGTTTGCCAATGTTTTGCTGATACCGAATATTTTGATAAACTTAAATCTACTATTATATATTAGTCAAATGTAAAAAATATATTAAAATGTATAATTCATGGAAAATATCTGATATCCTGCAATACTATTGTATATATATTTTTTTATATTACTTCATTGTTGCGGATACGGGGCGGATTGACATAAAAAAGAGACGATGATAATTTTATAATGAAAACAAATCATTTGGGAAAAACGCGTTTTTATTATTTTACCTACTCTCAAACCTCTATATATATTCTATTTTATTTTTGGTTAAATTAGTAGTAGATATTCAGATTTATCTAAATGTGTACAAAGTAGTGTATGCTGTTTGGCTCTTGGCCAGACTATTGTCGAGACTGTTTGAACCACCCTGTACATGCGGGGGGTGGTGGTCATATAAGAGGGTGGTTTCAAGGGGGGTGGAATGGTCATTTGACTTTGTTGTCTACCTGTTTACCCTAGTCAGCTATACGATATACACGAATCTAATTACACCCTTACAACTGTGTTACCCTTTTACTCAATGCATTCAAATCATAAATGTATACAATAATTAGATTTTTTTTAAATAGTATCCATTGAAATGAATATTATAAAAAATTGTTTTTAAATTGGACACGGATAGATATAATATACATGCATTCCAAAATTAATAATAATCCTGACAAGCATAAAATATTACCCCTTGACTATACCTATGGGTATTACCAATTTTATAAAAAATATATTGTATCAGAAAATTTTGTACAATAATTAAATTATACATTTAAAGGGCGAAGAATACAATATGGGAAAATAATACAGATTTTTTGAAATTTAAGCTTAAATATACAACAAACATTTACTAAAAATGGCCATCGGTAAAAAAAATTGTAAACAGTGCCCAAAAAATTAATCTTCAGATATATATAATGATAATAAAACTTATGTACTGTTAGTATCGTATGGCAACACTATTCACTCAAATTATGTAGTTTGTTGACGGGTAATAAATTATTTCCTTATGAGAAAAAAAAATATTTGGCTCATTTCATGAAATCTTTTAAAATATTTGAAGAAATGTTTTTTTATTATTAATAAAATAATTGATTAGAGGTATAAAGAAGTACGAAAATTAGGTGAAAAGTATTGCCATACGATATTTACATCATAAACTCACTTATTAATAATATCAGAGGATTCTCAAACTGTCAAAAATAAATATTATTATTAAATATATAAAAATCTTGGGGTGCATAGTATGAACATTGAGGGAATAAGTTTAATAATTAACGAATTAATTGCCTAGTTGTTTACATTTTTAATTGCCTAGCCTATTTAAGTTGTTAAAAATCATCAAACACTTTTATATTGAAATATTTACTTGTCATTTATCAAATAAACATTTGTGATTTAAATTAGCCTGGGGCATTTATCATCCATCTTTTTCAAGGGGTAATTGAATGAGCTTTTTAAGCTTTTGCGGCTTTCTCGAAATCCGTAGATAACTTTCTCGATAAAATTTATAGACTGGTAAATTACAAAGGCTTCGATTTACTTCCTCGGCGATGAAAAAGGCCTATTGGCAGCCTTGGAATCATTTTTCATCGAATTTTTTAATCGAAACTTGAGGCCATCCACCGTTACTCGTCTCATCTTTCTCCCTTTCTTCTCTGTAAATAATTTCCGTTTTGCGGGGAAATTGTCTGCAAGATAATGATAGATAAAAGGGGGAATAATACAAAAAAATATATAATTCGAGTAAATAAATAAGTGATATTTTGAAAATGTAATGAAGATTAATTGACGAATGTATTAGAAAGCACACTAATGGATATGGATAGGTCAAATTGCCACCGCAAACATGTTCACTTGGTAACTTTTGATCACTTTGCTAGGAAAACCACTTTAAATGTTTCACTCAAGCAAATGTGCAAAATAGTTTTATGTATCAATTAAGTAATTGCTCGATTTAACATCGATCACTTCTTGTAGTTAATATTATACAATCACGAATATAAAATATGTAATATTAATCACGTATACTGCAACGTCATCAAATCAAGGAAATACAATATATCATTGTGTCGCTTACACGCATGTTCTGTTCAGGATTAATTTATTTCAGGGGAATATCATAAATTAAATTTAACCGCTGATTTAATCTATTTTTTAGGGACTAACTCGTGATCTTACATGGCTGCGGTTTTTACACGGCAATTAGTCAAATTAGTAAGCCTTACTCCAATTTCTTCAAAATAACGTCAAAGAAATCATAAATTATTAGAAATAAATTTAATTACAATTAATACACACCAAGCTTTATGCTTCGAGGGTAAATCAGCTTATGCATTGATCTATTTCAATTTACATTTTTAATTATTTCGAAAAAATATTTAAATAATACAAAGAAAATTTTTAGTTTTAATTTACATACTGTGGAAATCACAACCAATTTTTTTTTAATTATGGAATTCCACCAAGAAGTCAATACTATCAACAATTTTAATAATACGTTCACTTTTTATCAAAATTGGGATGTTTTTCAATAAATTAATTACTCAAAAAATTGGATCACCTGCTAGTAGTACTAATTATCTTTTAATCAATACTAATAATCAGCTTTTATTACATATTTATCTCAATTTGAAAAAAAAAATGTATACATGAGATAATTTAGTCTCAAAGCAAATTTGGTTTTATTTAATTTAGAAAATATTTTTAATTATAATTTTTATTTTTTTGTCTTAATGTAATGACCGCAGAACTATTACATTAGTTATGTTTCCAACGACCTTGTTAAATTTTTGAAAATGTTTTTGTACAAATACATGAAACAATGAGAAGTATAGACTTTATTTAGGCCCGGTTTTAATCAGTCATCAATCGATATAATAATTGGATTAAATAAAAAACAATTAAATCACACGAACACCGATATACCAGCTTATATAATCTTGCTTGTTAATTAATAAAATTAATCAATTTGAGTGATGTAACATGCAGAATTGTTTCACCTGGGGCGCGTCGGTGTAGAGTGTGTGTTTTAATTGAATTTATTTAGTATTAGTTGTAGTAATTGAATTGGCTGTTGTAAGTTGTTCGGGGTGGTTAGTTAGCAATAGTATGGGTGTGCAAAGAGTTTTGTGTGGGGTAATTGGTGTAGTGTTTTGCAGGCCTTTGGAGCCTCTTTTGCGGTCACCAAGTTGTTTATTTTGTGAGCCTTTACTATATAAAAGGGCGATAGAGCTTTGCCATACTCACTTTAACCAGATGCTACACTCCACAACTATTCTATTATTATTATTTACCCACTTAATATTATATATTTTCTAAATGAAACTCTTGGCCTATTGATAATGATTTTAATTTACTGTTATATGTATGTGTATCAGATTATTTAGAAAATTAAATCTTATATTGCATATTATATAGGAATTCAGTCTTATAATAATATATTACAATGAGAAACAGAAATATTTGTTTTCTTCTCTCCTTGTAAACTGTAAATTTATAGATACGTTTTTATGTTCATAGTCCATCGATATATTATTTTAAATATGTATATTAATTAAATTCTCACACGTGAAAGTATGTTTTCGGTAAACAATCTTTAATAAAAAAATACGATTATGGATGGCCATTCCAAGCAATTTTTATAATCAATATATATATATATATATATAT